>QKQZ01050986.1:0-37854 GCA_003595255.1 Solenopsis fugax
GACGCGACGCGCCGCGCCGTTTCGTTCCCGGTAGGCGAAAGATCGAAGGTATACACAGGGAGAAAGTTGGATTGACAGATGAACGGGCATTATAGTGTTTCTCTTCTCGCGGCACGGTACGCTCGACAAGGGCGTGAGAAATAGAGAGACGAAGAGGAAGAGAAAAAGAAAGGAGGAGAGAATAGGTATAGGCCTCGGAAGACTTCAACACAGCCACCCCGATGTAGACAGTCCCTCTTAAGGACAGAAATCATCTCTTTATCCCTCGAGACCTTCCATCTCCGCCGATTCCCTGCTCTACATAGAGCCTTAGAAGGGCGAAGTGCCGCCAGTATATATCGCCAGGCAATATCTTTCAGACTGTAAATTCCTCAGAGTATCGCAGTCTACTGGCTGTAAAGTTCGCGGGATATATATGTAGCGCATAATAGCATCCGGTATCCGCTATCTGAATTCTCCCGGCCATGGAGTTGGTGGTGTTCGTGTAAGCTGAGGGGCGAGAGAAACGGGGACGATCTATGCAAGCATGGTGGCTGGGGGAGGAAGGGGGGGGGACAAACGGGGGACAAAAGCGGCTCTGGAGCTGCGGAGAGGCTCCTGTTAAAAGCCTGTGTCGGTCTCTTTCCTTCATTCGTCGGACGACGTATCTATCCATTCTTTATCGACGGCCATTCGTGCCCACGCTTGCGAAAATTGAATTCCATTGTGGCGGCTATTGCAGGCGACCGCGGCGAGTCGTCCGTTTAATGCATTAAGCTCAGCGAGTCCACGAATATGCGAGCCGACACACGGTCGGCTTGTACTGTTTTGGATTGCAAATGCGCGCCACGCGAGACCTTTTTATTTTTCTCCGCACGAATGCGCGCGATTAATACATTTGTTTAGCGCGGGAACGTGTTGCGTATCGACAGTAGGCTACGACAATCGCGAGGAAATGTCACGTTATTCACGGCTCAAGCAAGTTACGCGAGAAACTGTAGACAGACGATTATCATAAGTATAAAGAAACACATCGTATACGTCGATTGCATTATAAAAAAAGTGTCATGTATAAAGATAAGTTTGCACGCTTATTTCCATGCTAAAGAATATTACTCGGAAATATTGCTCGTTGTCTCGAATTGTGTTATGAATAATTTAACTATAAATAATATTGTGTTTCTGTCGTATATTGAGAAAAATAGAGATTCGACAGAATAAATCTCTTATTTCTAAATATAAAAATGAGAATATATACTGTAATAAAACACAACCAGAAACTGATTTTTTTAGTTATTTCAAGCGTAGTTAAACAACTCAAAAATGAAGTTTAAATAAATAAACTCGGCTTAATAAATAAACAATCAACAGCAGCAATGTGTTGCTAAAAATTTTTTTTACAAAAAGCTACATGTATGTCAAGTTTATATTTGTGACAACTTTTAGTGCATTTCATTAAAGTGACGCGGAAGTAAAAAGCAATTAAGAGTAAAATTTATTAGATAACTATCTATCGCATACATATTTATAAGAAAACATAAAAAAATATTTAAAGGAAAATATCAAATATCTTTTATAACAAGGATTTGAATTAGACCCACTTAATTTATTATGTTTATTAAAAACTGTATGGAAATATTGAAATATATAATATATAAATTAAGAGAGACTAAAGTATCTTTATTTCAATCATTCGCAAAAAATAAAATATATCTTCTACATCGAATGTTTGTAAATAAACAAAAATTATTTTTTTTATACTCAGACAATAAGTCTTATAAATTTACGATATAATAAAGCCCGAATAAAAAATAAATTCAAAATGACAAAGAAACTAGCATTGTTTTCTAAACCAGTTTCAAAATAATTATTAATCACAAAAACGAAATCTCTTAGAGGTTGCTCTAAAACGTCATAATTATCTTTAATTTGGTCTTTAATTAATCTTTTATTCTTTGGAAATTTCTAGCCATGGGATAATGTAAAGCAATTTTAAAGTTTTTCAAATATAGCAGCATTGAAAATCGTTATTCTCTGATGTAAGTCTTATATATAATAAACAAATAATAATGGTCATAACAATGACGATATAAGTGGGTTTTATTTAGTGTTGGGCTTCAGCTTATATCCTATGATTAAAATCTACGTGTTAGACAGTTAGGTAAAATCTATTGCAACGTTTTTTAATGAATTTTTCATGTACAAATAAAAATATATTCTTAATTTTTATTCTCTATTAATCAATTAAAGATAACAGAAACCAGAAACAGAAAAAATATTCTAAACGACAAAATAAATATTTATTTTAACATTCGCTATTACGGAATTATTATTCTAAACCGCAACATATTTTTTTCCGAAATTCTTTCACAACACGTGCAAATTTAACAACGTACATGTATTAATAATTACAGCCTGTTGAATTTTTGATACTTCAATATACAGTTGACGTTGAGAATTGCCAAGATCAATATATGTAAAAGGGAAAGCTGCAGAGGTAAGAGACGTATAATGCAGTACCTTCGAGCTCGTGAAAACCATTGAGGAAAAAATGCGGGGCGTAAACGACCCAGAAGAGGAAACAGCACGCATCCTGTAATTCACCCCGTATTCTCTCTCATCCCTTTTTCCTTCTACCATCAGCATGCTCTCCTTCACCGTTCGTCCTTCTTTTTACTTCGCATATCTCAACTTTCCTCTCATTCTACGGTAGCGAGTATACGGCGGAAGTGTAGGAACTGAAGAAGGGTGACTGAATTTTATCAGCAGGAATGTATACCCACACTGCGAACGTCAGATCTTAAACGTCGTACCGAGGCCGCCGACATTTTAGACTGTCTCCTCGATATCGACATTCTGGAAATGTTCGCGAATGCCATTCCTGACTCCGCTCTACCGTGAATTTGAGGAAAAGTAAACGGAATACCGCGGCGCAAGTGTTTAATACAGTAGCAGTATCACCATTTGTTGCTCACGAATATTACTATGCAGGATTAATCTAACGACAATACGTTACTTTTGCACAAATCTACTTTGTTTTTATATATTTTTTTTTATTTTTCGAACCTTAATTGCATGCCTAAGTTTTTATGCGGTTCAGCGATTTTAATTTTAAGCCACACATTTTATACTTTAAAGATAGTCAGTATTTATTGATAACTTTTGATAATTTGTAATCCGTAAGCTGAAAATGATTGAAAGTTTAGTATTCTCTGGATATCCGTAATTTTAAAGTTACGAAGGATCTTAAAGGATTAGCGATGAAATATCTTTTGAAGGCACCTGCAATATTTTTAACAAAGTGTTTTAGATCTCATATTATTCTTCTCCATTGTATTATACATGGAATATGATTCCGAGAACGCAGGAAAATTATTCATAAGAATATCGTGCGTATTCTCTCACAGAATCTCTACTATTTTGAGGATTGTGAAGGATGATTTAAAGACTTGTACAATTTGCAGATGCCATTAATTTTTTCAGATACTGTTCTACAGTAATATCGGTTTCTGTTTACGAATCATAAAGATTGAGCGTAACGACGAACTGACGTATATGCACGATTACGATTAACCATTAACGCTAGTCCGAGTAATAACTAGAGTAAGAATATTCTCTTTCCACTGCGTCCCGACAAGAAACGTGGCGTTACTTGAATATGTAAATATGCAAAACGATATTAATCCCTAGTGAAGAACACAGTGTTGAAATTTTGTTCTCGGCATTTGGCCGTCGTTGTTGCCGCCCGCATCCCCTCCTGTAAAACTTCATGCATTATTCTGCGCTTATGCACAGAAAAGAGAAAATACCGAAATTTGACATTTCATTTCCTCCAAACCTGACGTAGTGCGCGCGTTAAGGAAAGACGAACATTACGCATTCAAATATCTCGCAATATTTCAGAGCAGGAAGCATTTACATACAAGAAAAGAAGTGATGCGGATTTAAGGATTTAAAGACGTGCTTCATTAGAGGAAGTATTCATTAGAATTCGTTAGAATTTATTCCGCAATTTCCAATTGCTCTGTTATGCATAGATAACGTTGCGATTTATCACAAATGTCTGAGCTGGAACTCAAATAATACGACAATTTCCCGTGTTAAAATTAAAGACAGGTGAAATAAATTTACGTAGTCAATTGAGAGAGAGACAGTAAATATTGTGAAATGATATCGACTATACAATTTTACTAATTCAACTGTGTCAAATACTTTATTAATTTTTGACGGCTTTATTTTACGTTTATAACAATCTTGAATGCTTTTCACAATCAATAGTTTTACTGAGATCAATATCCTGGCTTTTTGATGGCAATAGATTTTCAACATTTTCCCCTCAAGGTTGGTCGTAAATCATTCGAAAGTGGGCCATTTTGTTTTTATCCCATTCGCCCAGCCAACAGTTATAAATCATATCAATGTATTTTAAAAATTGCATCCTCTTAGAACCATTATCACGTTTTGATACAATTTTCTTTAATACTTGCAGAAATAGTTTCGGAAATAGAATTCGGAAATGTTACAGTACCGCTGTACGCTGTCAGCGTACGAATGATTTTCTTGATATTCTGCCCTCTCAAGTCTGCTGTAGTATATATTTGTGGTATACATATAGTATTTGCTACAAAAATTTCCGCTATCAAAAATTGCATTGCATAATTTTTACACACTTTGGCACTAGATCCGTTCAACTGAAAAAAATTGGGTGGCAACGCGACGCGAATAAAAGGGTTTGCACTACACACGGTTAACGCACGCGCGCATTCTAGAAAAAAAAAAATGATCTAGTTCTCAAGTGAGTACTATCACCAGGAACATGCGGAATATAAAAAGGCACGTGCACGCAGGAAATCTCGCAGGCGTGAGTAATGCGAGTTCGTCCACTCTCGCGTAGATTAGTCTCAAAGGATTGCGTTGTCGACGAGCTAACTTTCGCGAGCACGCAAACAAGCCTTCAGTATAACTTTGCCCGCTCCGTTCCTCTCTGAGAATTACGCGCAAGAACGTAGCTATTCGCGTGCTGATGACAAACGTTACGTGAGCTATAAGTGGATAGAACGCAAACGCGTGCTACCAACATCGATAATCGATACACATGTTACTCTCATTCTACAACTCAAGTCATAAAGATAAAAATGTTATATTGCGTAATAATACTCTAATATCTCGAAATAAGATTTAATGCCGTGGATAACAATTTGGTAATATATCTTTAACGTACATGGAAAGAAAGGAAAGTTTTGCTGAAGTAGGAAAAAAGTAAGTAAGATAACGAATTGCTGACTTTTCTAAGTTAATAACGAGCTGATGCTCAACTCATTAGAGACTTTATATAGTAATAACTAATATCTTATAATTTGATTTTAATCTACCATGAAAATGGATTATATAATAAGATATGTTTTTTTTTTTAGATGCATCTATGTAATTTTTTTCTTTATTTATTTTTAAGAAATGACATTATAGTAAATGCTTTAATTTTCTTTATAAAATCACAGTATAATATGACAAAAAAGGTATATGATAACGTAATATTTTTTTTATTTTTTACACTGCAATACTTTTATTAAATAACAGAATAAACATGATAAAAGTTATCTTATCCGCATGTAAGAGCAATATAACAAGATTGACGCATCCTTTAACAAATCAACATTTAAAAAAATTTAATTTATTTAAGTTCTTTTTCAATTTTTATAGATGAAAAATTGGCAAGATCGCTATCTTACTCCCCTTTCCCCTATTTAAAAATATAGTTAGATACTGAAACTAATTGAAAATTAGTTTATTGGACCATCAAAATTATAATTAGATGCTCAAGCATAGTGAACAATGCTGCAAAAAATTTTGATATTCTAACAACCAGCTCTTTCTTGAGCGTCCTGCATAATTATAATATTTTGGTGATCTAACCAATACATTTATTTTTATAGCCGCATCCAAATTTTTAGATACTTCAGCAAATCGTTTCTTTCCGTGTATTGTAATACAGTTTTTATTTTCATGTACGAGAAGTTAAATTTATCAAATTCGCATCGTGTGTCGCATAGATTTCCGATATATTCCAATTTATTCTCCTTTCTCATAAATGTTACACTTGCTAGCTCATATAACGTCATACTGAAGTTTAATAGAATTGCGTGCAATGGTAATAAAACGCGACTACTATATAAATAAATAAATAGATAAATGAATGACGCTTTTACTTGCACGTGGTAAGTGTAGCATGAGTTTGAGGAATAAAAATATCGCGCTAATTGTGAATTGGCGCTAATTAACCTGTGTCAATGTATGATGTATATGACGATCGTTTACGATTTGATTTCATATTTAAAATGAATTGCAATTCCCAACTTGATGAAGAAGCAATATTTAAAAGCGCATTTAACAAAACTGTAATATCGTATCATAATTTGTATTTCACATTTTTTCGCATCAACCGATATTAGTCTTTTATATAAAAGGGACAATTAAAGGTAGACAAACGGCTCGTCTTTTATGTAACGGCGTCATCTGTGATTCGATTTCGCGGACATAAAATAAACAGTTATTTTATGTGTTGTTTATGAATTTCCGGTACATCGTCATCAATTTCAGATGCACCGTGCTCTCTGAAACATTCGATGCACACGTATGTACAAAAAGTCCCAAAATTGTTTTCAAATATTAAATCGTTGCTGCAACGATCTCTCTCGCGGCAAAGCCAGAAAATATTTCCGCAATATATTCTCTGCAATTTTCATCTCGCCGGGAAGGCAACATCTTTCTCCTTCTTTGTATGTAACGTCGTTTTCTGTCTTCTAAAAAAGGAGAAAAAAAAAGAAATGAAATCATATCTCCCTAGATTGATCGCTCTTGTGCAGCAGTTGCGACGAAGAATACCATACCTCGTGCGAGGAAAAATATGATTCTCTACTGCCGCGGTAGAGCCCGACTTAGATTAATTGCCGAAATAATGATATAATTAATTACGTACAATTAGCACGAAACTTCGCTAATGCGGAGTCCTTCCTGCCCGCTGTTCTGTTAGACATTTGGTGCACCATTTGGGTGAGAAATGATCCTGAGGAATTATCCCGAGTACTGCAATATGTATCTAAAGCGGGTCTTTCTCTCTCTTTCTCTTTCTCTTTCTTCTTCGTTCTTATATTTAGTTTTAATTTAAAAAATGACAAATGTCTCCAGCAACTTAATAATCATCCGAAATACTCTCGTGTTTATAATACGTTTATTCAATTGGTACTTCATTTCCGAATGTATGAGATGCGAATATAATTATGAGCTCGACAGCGCTTATGAATAGAGAAATAAAATTTGTACAAATAAATTAGGCACGTGACAGTCGGATACGAAAATTAATGTGATAAAATCTGAAATTAAATCGAAATGCATACCGGTATGCATGAGTGTATAAATAAATCGGCACGATCGAAATTTCAATATTAATTCGCGGTCATAAAAGAGACCGTTGTGTTAACTTTATACGCGTCGAAAGGTTTCTCTTCGACCGAATAATTAACAGTTTAGTTCGTGAAATAATATGTGATAATTACTAACTGCCGCGGGCCAAATATTCGTGGGTGACACATATCGACGAGTGTTATACGCGCATAATTAAATGAAACGAACTAAAAAGTAAAATTCGACATATGCTAGTTAAGTTTAAACTATGTCACATACATTAATCGTGAATTATCATTCGAATAAAAGCGTATCTTGCGACTCTACACAGGATTGATCGCGTAATCCATTATAAATTATTTCCCCGGAAACTATTAGAAAGAATAACGACAAAATTTCTTTTTAAAATTTATTGAGATTCTATCTTTTAAACGTACAGTTTTATTGCTAATTGAAAATATGATTCTCTTATCAAAAAACAAGTTGTAATAGTCTAATAGCTTAACTCTATGATAGTATAATAATATTATTAATTGTTTAATTTTACGATATAAATTTGTAGATATTAGTTCAAAAAATTAGCCACTTTAACAAGTCTACTTGTCTAAATATGTATTTAAAATTAAATAGTAATTGGAATATAATTACTAAATTACATGTATTATATATATATCTAATAACAAAATAATGTTAATAAATTAATAATAAATAATTATATTGTTATGATATATAATATAATTAAATTCTATTAATTTATTAATCTTAATATTACTATAAATTAAAAAAAGTTAATAACATATACGTTTCCGAATATTTATCTTCTCTTTCAAGAATTTGTAATCATGGGCACGAATATAAATAAGACATGCGTAACGATATGAAGACGAATAAGAAATGTTTATCTCCGGTCGACAAAATCGTCATTTTTCTTCGTCGAAGTGACGCTGGCACACCTAATAATGGTGAACGCAACAGGTAATGGCACAGAAACGTGTCCTCTTAAATTAACGGAAAAAGATTCCTGCCTCTTTTACCGCATGATCGCACCCGATCGATTATCTAAAGATGAGACGGCATTGCATACGTATTCGACATATCGTTCTTCAATTTTTCTTCTGCTCCGTAATAAGTTTCTGTTTCTAACTCTGTAAAAGCACAAACGAGAGTGAATGAAGTGAACTGTACAATTTCTGTTTAGTCGATTATAACGGTTAATTGAGTAATAATGGCTAATAATCGTTTCACGCGATTATTTTCTCTCTTGAGAGAAATTACGATCGTAAATTCCATTGGATCGTCGATTATGAGCATCCCTCGTTCTGTCGAATTTTTGTACAATTTTGTCAGCGCGGTATGGACCCACCCATCAATAAATTTCTCCCAGACATGTAACATACTTTAATGTCGCCACGAAGAAATGTACGATTTTTTTTAAAGCAACATGACTTTTTTTATGGATATTAAAGAATATATATACTCAAAATGTTTGAAAAGCAATGCAGTAAATATAAATTGTTTGATACATCATACTACTAAAGAGCACGTTCAATATCATAAAGTTATTTATAAAATGTCTAAAACATAAATAAAGCTAAAGTTACCTATCGTACATTAATTTTATTCATATTTATTTAACTCTAAAATTTGTAGAAACTTTTAACTTGTGTTTCTATGTATTGTATAATAAAAATAGCAATACGTTTTTCTGTTTTACTAATGAAAACATTAGTATAAAAGTGATCGCCACCTCGTTTTTCTAATATCACTTACTAGAATAGTAATCTAGTTGGGGATCGTGCAATGGCTTTTTATGGAAATGACTCAATATGCTAAATACATGGATTGCAAGTACCCGGGTCGCAAGGAATTTATAAAATACCGTGCATTCAGGGAATTACTGGAATTACCTTGTCAACTACTGGACTGGAGGACTGCCGTGAGTGCCGGCGGATTCAATTGCGCCTGAAAAAGCAGAGTGGCCTGCTGAGAGCCCATTTGCACAAAATTCAACGATTGCTACTCCCACAGCTTATGCTACCATGTAATTTCGAAACATCGGCGGCGCTTTAAAATGCCCGTATCTCGTGATATGGCGAAGCACAGCAACCTTGGGGCAAATCTGAATCATTGGATGCGATTTCAAGATTGTTCCACACATGTCGCGAAAATACAAATCTTTATGTAGTATTGCATAAAGACATTTACATTATATTGCAAAATTTAGGTGAATATGTTTAATGTGATTGAGTTCATTGAGGCACGTGATTTATAATGTAACAAGATATTACAACAATATGTATAATATTAATATTGCAGCAGTTAATTTCACGTTACGTATGGTTTCTTTACTTCCGAAAGATTATACGTATACATAACGGAGAAATGAATTATGATAGAGAGGAAATGAGAATAAGTATAATTTTGTTTATCCACTTAGCGTAATAAACTATATTTATATCGTCATAAATATTATGTAATTACCTTACAAAATCCAATCTAAATTATTTATATATAATTTGTATTCGTCGCGCTTATTCGTTATTTACTCACTTCAGATAAAAGCCAATTTAAATGGAATAGCTTGGATGGAAATCAACCATTAACAACTGTCGGGATTAATTTTGCATTCGATGAGCATTCTACAGCAAATGCCTACACTGCTAAAAATGACATTTTTCTAATTATGACGCTAAAAAACCCGCGCACGTGTGTTGTGCGTGAATTTAATAAAAATAATGCTATATCCTTTCCGAAGTCAAAAAGGATAAAAAAGAAGAGAGAGAGACACACTGGCAACCGAATATATTCGATTCCTCTCTTCGCAATCCACTTTGCCCTACGCCCTCGCGCAAAAAGGCTTATCAACCCGCGTGCATTCCCAGAGAGGACGGTAATGAAAATGCCTCCGGAATATTTCACGTGCCCCTTTAATACATCAAGGGATGGTGCGGAGGGGCGAAAAGCGAGAGAAGAGAGGAAACGAAGGAAAAGCTCGATGCCGGAACAGAAGGCGAGGTAAAAGGGCCGTAAAAGAATCCCTTTTCCATCTCTGCGTGTGTTACACCCTTTGCCTTGCGCGGTCTTCTCATTTATAGCCCTTAATTCGAGCGCGACACGAAGCTAGCCCGGAGCATCTCTTTATCACGCTCCATCTTCACTATCATGAAATTGCCCGCTCATTGTTATGGACGCATGAAGCAAAAATTTCTCATCGCGACGAGATAAATAAAAGCCGAACGTGACCATATACTTTCAGCGTTATTGGGTAACTGTCCGGGACGTCTTCGACCTTATGTTCAGATTCGGTCCAATTCGAGGAGTTTTTATCGCGCAGTATGCAGAAATTATGAAATGCATATAAAACACAACAAACTCTCTTTAGAAACAAAGTTAATAGAATATGTAAAGCTAGGAAAGAAAATTGCTGCTCTCATACATCGTACAAATGTAATATTCAACTTATTTCTTCTATATCAAAGTGCATTTAATGTAGGAGTTGATTGTATATTTTAAGGAAAAATGATCGAAAAATTAAAATGTTTTTTTTTAAAAAATTATATAGCATTATTTAAAGATGTTTTGGCTTTACTAGCTGAAATTATCAATATTTAAAAAATTACACAGATTTCTTAAGTTTATCCTTTTTTTCTTAATTTATGACAAAAAATTTTGATCTTGAATATTTGAATTTTGGCTTGAAATCAGTTGTAAAATATAAAACAACGAAAAATTTGGCTTATAATAACTTGTGCAGCGAAAATGACCATATTTTGCTGCATAAATACATAACTTGTAAACGAGTAAGTGGGGATTCAAATAAATTTTTACACGAATATTTATTAAAGTTTTATTAGTATGTATAAAAATTTTTATCTAATGCTACTTCCTCATCAAACTTGCAAATAAGTAATACAATTTTACATAAGAATCAAGATTGAACAAGAAATTATTAAATAAATAACTTTTAAACCAATAAGAGAATTAGATTTAAATTTTACAAATATAATTAATTACTCAAATGTAATAGTAGAATAATCTATAAAATTTTTATATTTCTGGTAATATTTTGAGACGTGACACATCCTTCAAGCGAAATAATGTTATATTAAAATTTCAAATCGATTGATCGCGTAGTTTCTATATAATAAAATAAAAGTTTCAGCTAGAATTTTATACATGGCATCCTATAATAAATGCAGCGAATAACTGATATGTCACGTTACATTTCTTTTTAAAATGCTTGGATATATATAAATACATGAATAATTGGAAGAAAACTTTTTGTATGTCCTTGCAAAAATTCTAGAATTTGATTCACCATGTAGTTTTCTTCATATATAAGTAAAAAGCTAATGAAAGTACGCTTATGAACTAAAGATGACTTTTAATGAATTAAAAGAATATAACGGAAAATTTGGTAACGTTGTCAAAAAATAATTTAAAGAATTGTTACAGAGATATTAAAAACTATGATATTGTAAGGTTCCAGATGTAGATAAGTAATTAAAATGTATCGTAAGCATTGAAACGCAATTGCTGTCTAAGTGTACAGTCACGTCTGACATTATTAACAGCAAAATTAACAATGTTCATAAGCAAAATGTAAAATCTTATTAATGGTTATCAGAAACATTTCATTAATTTAATTTTTTACATAGTCGAAACCAATAATAGTCTCATCCAAATACGTGCTAAATTTACAAAAATTGTTGTGTTCTCAATAATAAAGTCACTTTTTGCTAAGATTGCATCGAGACTACTCAAGATGCTTGTGAAACAATGAACGAAATATGTTCTGTCTATTTTCTGTCAATGTAATTTTTCTATATATTCTTTATTCAAGTAACGTTTTTAGACAACAATTGTTTTCGATACATTTTTGAGCTCCACACGACTTGCAAGACGGGACAGACGGTGCGCCAACTTCACGCTTGTCTCAAGCATTTCCTTCGCCGACAATATATCCCCGTCTTTCTCACATCGTATTTTAATTATCAGTGATCGAGGTCTGCTTAGCAATTCAAATCGCACACGTGACTACACCCTTGACACCGGCGCGGCGTGGCCACCGACGTGGAGGACCTTGGGCCAACGAAATTGGCGTGCCAGCACGCGACAGCGCGTCCGCTAATGATCCGCGACTTACCGTCCATCCCGGCAGCAACGTCGCTCGACGATCGACGATTATCCGCGACGGGACATTTCCAGATCACGGCGAGTCTTCCGCGTGATCGATCCATGGAGTCGCGACGTCGCGGGAACGCGGTCTATGTGATCCTGCATCCGCGTTGCCGTGGACCGGCAGGTCGGAGTCTCGTTCCGTTGACACTCCTCGACGCGCCGAGGGGTGCACCGTCACTTTCGACGTGGTCACGGGTGGACGATGTGTCACGCACAGAAATCGACATGATGTCACGCGTACATGGCGAAGCGCTCCTAGTGTCGCGTGTTTGCCATGGTTAAAATCGAATCGGTGAAAGAGAGAGAGAGGGGGTGGGAGAAAGAGAGAGAGAAGCGAGGAAAATGGAGGAAAAAAGAAAAAGAGAGAGGTGCGACCACGAGGGAAAAGCTTTCGAGCTTTTCAGTCTACTGTCGTTTCGATTACCCGCGCCGCACGATTACGGCGATACACGTGGGAAGCCGTCTTAAGCCGCGCCATTCAGTGCCGAAGGATCGCCTGAAATATTTTGCGACAGCGGATCGGAAACCCCAACGACGTCGTATCCGATCTATGGGGTGGGCGTTTGGAGAGCTTATTAAATTCTCCGTGGAAATGGCACTTATGCTTCCTCGCGATCGTTCCTCAATCTTCCTCGCAAACTTCCACTCTTCTCTGAACTTCTCTCATCAGTTGTCCGCGCGCCGACCCCGACCCTCTTTCCTCAACTCTGCGGCTTATCCCTTCAATTCAACTTTCGCTTTTTACAATTGATTCACTGTCACTGTTCGAGTCCCCAGTTGGATCGGTAGCCATTAGCAGGCACAACGGAATCCACTATTAGCAACAACACGACAGCAATTACGTTAATCCGAGCCGCCGGCACTTCCGGCTAATTTCGCCGCGTCGCTGCCCCGTCGATCGACGTTGAATTTTCTGGCCAGAAATTTGGCTCTGCAACAGCTAAAACGGAGCCGCGTCGACGATACGCGTGCACATCTCGCGCGCTGGTCCATAAGGGTTGTCACTGGGCGACTATGAGCGAAAATGAGCGATTATCCCCCGATCGATCACCGTTCAGCTCGAATATCTCTCTCTCTCTCTCTCTCTCTCTCTCTCTCTCTCTCTCTCTCTTTCTCTCGTGTGTACTCGATCTTGAAGCCTGTCGACTTTCCGGCCGAATTTCGCCGTAAAACCTTCGTGCCCTTGTCTCGCTCTCCTCACTATCTCGTGACCGGTGCAACATGCAACGTCGATGAGATCCTCACGAACTGTCAGAGTATCTCGAAAACGCAATATCTTTCGCTCGATCCCGGTCGATTCCCGATGATGACTGTCCGATTCGGTCGTTCATAGCACGAACACTATCGACCTCTCTACAACTGCGAAGATACCTGTGGATTCCGGCGAGCGACGATCGACGATCGAGTAATAGGACACGCGAGATCGTCTGTCGACGTTTCAGGACGATGGCAAATCACGACATGGACCAGGATCGATTGATGAGGATTGGCATCACATCATCGTCGTCGTCGTCGTCGTCCGTCGTCGTTTATCTCGATCGGCCAGGCAGCACTCTCGAGCCACGTCGTGAAGCGTACGGCGAGCGACTGGCTGTCTGCTCGAGTTTCCACACTGCCTCGAATCCCGAATGCTCGCGCGCGCTCGAGAGGGGTTGGAAGTGAGCGAGAGAGGGCGTGAGAAAGCGAGAAAGGGAGAGAGAGAGCGAGATAGAGAGAGAGAGAGAGAGAGAGAGAATACATGAGAGGGGAACTCCACCCTCTCCCTCTCTGGCAAAACTCTCTCGCGCGCACGCTGCCTGCGACCAACCCCTAATTCTCAACCCTCCTCCACCAGCCACCTTCTACTCCTCCTCTATGTTGCGCTGGCCGTTCCCATCCTCTCCGTCTGTTTTTCTTTCTTTCTCTTGACTCCTTTCTCTTTCTTTCTCTCTCTCTCTTTTTCTTCCCGTATCGTTTCTTTCGCAATTCTTTCTTGCTCATCTCGAGGCTTTCAAGTCTCTCCAAATTCGTTGTGGCAGGTCCTGCTAGCAGATATGACAACACGGGACTTTGATTACCAGCGGCGCGTCTGTCCCGTGCTATCTGTTACTACTAGCGCGGAGGGACTCGCGCGTTATGGGACAAATGTCGGTCGCTCCAACGAGTTCGAGTGTGTTTCCCAACTGGCTTTTCTTCCCTGGAGGATCAACTTAGCAAATTTCAAACAATATCGCGCAAATGTCAATCTTGGATATGCGGGGAAAAGTCTGATTAGTTTAACTCTACTAAGATTAAATACTAATATTAGATTAAAATTTGATTAAATACTAATATTAAACGTCAGGATTAAATCTTATCTATTAATATTATAATTTGTGACTTTGTAATTAGACTGATATGTGAATAGCACAAGAAATAAGAAGAAATGCCATTTTTCATTCGAAGCGGATCTTGGTGCTTAATATTTTCTCATCAAATATTATTAAATATATTTTTCAATTCTCTATAGTTAATAAATTGATTGATGAATTGATGAATTTGATAAATTAAGTTAATAAACTTCTTGTATTATTAATATTATGTTTTCAATTTAAAAACTAATAGTTAAAATGGTAATTAAATAAGAGAGAGATAATTCAAAGAGACATGATAATTACATAGAATTGTAGACTCAAATAATATATAAAATGTTTTATGCAGATATTAATTGGATTTTTTTAGCACTTTATGTTATGAACTTTGTGTTATGAATAAATTAACTACATTAATTTTATTGTAATTGTTATTACATTTTATTCTAGAAAAAGTATGTATTATTGCATTGCATGCACCCACTAAATTTACTTGTTATTAATCAAAAATTCTCTTGTCCTGTGCAGATTACATTTATAGTAAAAATACCACGATAGCTTTAGCTACGGTAAAAATCAATAATCTATAGTCATATCCCCTTGATTCGCGATCGCTTGACCTATATAATTTTTTAGCCGTATAATTTTCATAATGGATGAAGTATTAACATCGATATGCTTGTTTCAAACACATCAAATTAACATTATAATCAGTCTTCGTCAAAATTACGTCAATTACAGTTAATAAACTGGAATAACGAAGACAATATTTATTTTGTATAAATATAGGTTTTCCAAAATTTAAACATTACCTCGAGATGTGATACGATAAAGAGTATTTGCATAATATTTTCGTTTCAGTAACTTAATAATTATCGGAAGAAAGATTTTCATACGTTCGGTGATTAATGATACTTTTTTTCCCCCATAAAAGATATTTTCTCTTTAGCAAGAAAGAAAGAGAATTAGCTTTCGTGTTACGAAATATCAGAACTGACATCGAGTGTTTATATCATGTAGATATCGATCGTAATATTCGCGGCTAAGTACCATTTAAATGATATTAAGTTCGGAATTCTATTTTGAGTTTTAAATGACGCAGATTCATAAACCATCTTATAAAGACCGGGATCTCGCGCAGGTAGCATAGGAGAGCTGGAATCCGGCGAGCATAAACGATGGGGAAAAGCAAAGAAATTTATAGTTTTCAATTTTCTGTCTGTCCGGATTCGTGCGACGCTTTGCAGCCGTATGCAAGGCACTCCCTCATTTAGCCTATCCATTGTGACACGTTTTATCTTCTTAGAAGATGAGATACGTTCGCTTTGTTTTACACACACACACACACACCCAAGGAGATTTTCCATCGCCATTATCGATAATCCGCAGCCTCGCTATAACGAAGCACAATACACGATTATGCAGCTTCGCCGTGATGTAGCGAGAATCTAAAATAGTTTTAGGGCTCTCTTTTTAATTTTTAATCTGAAACTGGTACTTTTATTTGTATCGAGATGAAAGGAAGATGAAAATTAATGAGATTTCAATCCGCGTACTTCTGTCTGCATTGTTGCAATTTTCGTTCAGTAATATGGTTACTTTCGCTAATCCGTTGTTCATGTTCGCGGTTGTGCACTACATTCCGGGCCACCTGTACCTTAGACATACCTGCATATATCAATTTATCATTTTCGTAACAGCGCGACAGATGCGTTTACGTTTCAACATCGTATTTTACCTCAAAGGAAATGCTGTTTACTTATTCCTTTGTTTATGAATTTCACCAAGGTGGTCACGATGAAAACTGCTTAAATTGGAGGCAAATAAAACGAGAATTCTTAAAGATCAAACGGAAAGTACAGAAAGTTTTGCTAAAGTATCTAAAAATTTAACTAGGTACAGAAAATAATTTTGTTGGACTATCAAAATAATTATGTAGGACGCTCAAACACGATGAACAATGCTGCAAAAAAATTTTTGACATTCTAACAACTATAAGCATTCTGCATAATTATTTTAAGGATCCAACAAAATTATTTTTTTATCTGTATCTAGCTAAACTTTTGGATACTTTAGCATAATCGTTTTTTCCGTCCTGGTTTCCTTTACAGCTTTTTTTATTATTTTAGAAAAGAATCTGCAAAAGCCTTACAGGATTTCATAAAATTATAAATTCAGTCACGTGCATATCGTTTCCCTTGGATGGCTCGAAATAGCTACGCACGTTTCTCCGAAGTTGATTTTAAGTGAGCGAGACAATTGATCAGCTTTCAAATGCGCTAACTTTGCACACGTTCTCGATACGATTTCGGATTTGCACGACATACCGATTGAATAATTTCAAAGATATATCGTCATTTCATGAACAAATATTAATCAAATGAAAAACTAGAAATCGAAGCGATGAGCTGTAATTCTCCGAAATGATGTAAATGATATTTGCCATTAGAGTTGACATCGATACAATTTTGTTTGATTCTACTGTTCGGAACACCTCAAACTCTCTGCGGTCGCGTTAGTAGCGAAAGGCTATTTGCGTGTTTATTTATCTGTCGATCGGTTGGTATGTCGGACTGATTAGCGTTTAATCGATTATTACAGCACGTCGAAGCAAGAATTGGATGTAACACACGTAACGGAACGCCGTAAATGACGCAAATAAATGGTCGAATTTATGATATAATTCCACACAATTTGACCGCTCTTGTTCGAGCGATCCCTCATTAGTCAGTAACGCCAATTCATCCACGCGGTGAAGCGCAAAATATTCGCGTACCTTACGATTCGCTCGCTCGAAATAAGCAGGTTAGCATTAAAAAATCGTTTATCGTCATTGCGAACGAAATCAATTATGTAAATCAGTTTGCTCATTGTGCAGACCGTAATCAACGTTGATGTACATTTAGCGGTACATTATCTCATGCAGAAATCCCACACGTTTGCTTCAACACCGACGATTGCTCATTTACATATCATTGCATACGATACGACATATTAGATGGATTACGAATTCACTGGGCGTAACGCGAGTATTAAATGCCCATAAGTCGCTTTACGATAATTGAATTTTCCCGAAGACCGCTGTATAATAAAAAGTTAATGATGATAAATTGCAAAGTGCATTAACGTAAAGCAAAGTGCTTCACGAAGCGATATAAGTGCTTCAGAAAGTTTAAAGTAATACGTTAAATCCGATTAAACAGATGTATTATATGTATGACAAATTAAATAACGTAAAATTATATATGCTTTTTAACGATACAGATTATAAGCGATGAATTTTTCTCGTTTGCCATTTTTTTCCATTTAAAGGAAGCGAAAGGGGAAATTGTATATTAGTTGTATTAAACTGGAAGCTAGTAGCAGAACGTGCTAAGGACTTAAATCAGCCCCCCCCCCCTTCTGTGTTGACTCTGTTTCGAGTCAGTTTCTCACTCCGCGAGCATGAATGGAGGTCTATTCTCGAAGTTAGAGTTAGGCGAGAGATGCTTCCAATCTGTTCAAAATGATCAAGTTTCAGTGCCGTATAGGAGCACCCGAGAATATTGTGCTAACAATTATCCCATGATTGACCATCTAGATTAATAAGTTATAATTACTATATGTCACACGTGGGGAAAAGGGGGGACAGATCAAACGCCTGGATAAACACAATTTACTTCGAAGTTAATGTATTATACTGGCGGCTATGTGCGACAGCGACGGTCGGTATGGAGAAACTAGATTCGGTTGTAATCCTTTCACATTTATTAATAGATCAAATAGGACGTAATTGTAATCAGTGATTGGTGATAATCGCGAAAAGCTGCCATTAGTAATATATGGTGCTCTCGAATCCATTAACATAGATATTTCCGTTATAAACGGAAAGCCGCTGTCAATCCCGCTGTACATTCCGATCATTGATACATTTCGCAGAATTTATGTTCTGAAATATTAATCGCTGTGCGGACTGCGCGCTTTCGTCCTACACGCTGTGTTGATAATCGATTTATATTTAGCGCGATCAATAACCGCAAAATATGAAAAAGAGGAATTCTATGTAAAGATTCAATAATTTCTGTACTTAATTGTTCATATTTAATTTAATCTTTCTATTTCAAACAACAAAAAATTAATAATTCTATTAACAATATAGTAGATATTTGAATTTTGAATGAAACTATTATCTGAGCATTAATATATATTTAATATATATGTATGTATAGATTATTTTTGCTATATATAGAGAAATTTGTAGTCAATAATGTAAAAGTTTTTTTTATGTATTGCCATCCTTTCATTGCCAGAAGAGGAAAAAGTATTTATGATTTATATACGAAACATAAAATATTTATAAGATTTAAACATCCGAATACGCGTGTACGATTTGTCGCCTAAGTGTTCTTATTTTTTATTCTTGTGACAAGTAACTGACAAGTAACTCGGTTCTTTTCTCAACATTCCGTTGCAAATATTGACGTACGACGTGGTGTACCTTGGGCAAGCTTTTTATAACATGCAAAAAATATCATCCATCAATCTCACGAGCTTGCACGGTATTTGTGAACAAATTTCGAATGAAAGACGTTTGCACATTCTAAATTTAATTCCTTGAACTCTATACGTTCCCTCTAAAAAAGAAAAGAAATATTTTTGTTTGTATTTTGCTAAGAAAAGATGAAAAAAAAGATTGGTAAATCCTGGTAAACTATCAATTATCTGAAATTAAAAGTGACCAGTTAAACAAATATATAATAAAATTTAAAGCAATTGTTAATGTTAAATAACATATTATAACTTTCCGAATTTGCATTAAAATGGTTTGTATTAATTGTAATTATATAAAATAATTTATCTATCCTAACATATTTTAGGATCACCACAATCAAACTTTGATTGACTTAACCGGCAATTAATTCAACTGATAAAATTGTTTAAAATAGGTATATAATTATTCTTTAAAATATTAAACATTTTGAGCACTGCTATAACTTTTTTTATACTTGTATGTTACAGATATACAGGATCTAAGAGCAGAAATCTTGGGAGAGGCATTGGGCCCCAGCGGAGCAACCTTGGGGTAAATATAATTCCTTATTTATATAAATTTAATAATCTTTTCCTTTTTATTCCATCTTATCGCAATGAATTAAAAAAAAAGATACTTAAAGATAGGAAATTCGTATAAAATTTTATACACACTCAGAGAAAAGTTATGTTTAAATTGATGAAATTGTTTCTTCAATTTGGTTTTCTTAAGTTGAAATGAAAATTATTTGTTTAATTTAAACAAATAATTATTTAATTTAAATAAAGTATTGATAGAAATGTAAAAAATAATTTAGTTGTCCTGGTTTTAAAATATATATTTCTTTTATTTAAAAAAAATTTGCGTTGCACAACCAAACTATTTCTTTAATTCTAATAAAAAAAACAATCAAAAAATTTTTTCAAATCAAAGAAACTTTTCTTTAACCGTGTAACAGTGCACGAATTTCTTTGAGTCAAACAAATATTTTTTGATTCAAAGAAACCTTTCTCTGGGTGTATAAGAATTAACTTTTGAAATATTGATTATTTTGAGCGCAGTTTTAATTTTTAAATCTTATGTTTATGTGTTACAGTAATCATCGCAGCTTCGTGGCTGATTAACTCCGCTCGTTGCGCATCGGGTCGGTGAGTTAGAAATCAATTTTCTTATTATATTTACTTTGCAAATATCCTGCACAGGACATTCTGTTAAAGCAAAATTTTGAATTTAATTTGCTGTCCCTAATTTAATCTTTTCTTCCTTATGTTTGTGTTATTCACATAGCACACTTTATCCAAAGGGCGTCCTTAGGACGTGCAGATGTCCTTTGAACGTCCCATGGACGTCTCTAGGAGATCTGTGCTGCGTGGATACATGACAAAAGATTAATAATTCCATTATTAAAATAATACAGATGTTGCTTAACAAGTTAATTAGACTTTGATTAACTTAATTAAAATTTGATCGAAGTTATCGAAGTGCTTAGCGTTTTAAAATTAAGATCGTTTCGTTTTCGTGCCGGGGCCCTGAGTTTTACATAACGGCAGTTAGAATAGACCTCGTCAAAGTAGACCGCGCGTTTTCACGGCTCGTTGCAGGCATCGCAAACTCGTGAAACATGTGCCGTCTTTCAATAAGGCAGAACACCACGAATATTCGTCTTCCCGAGGAAATCTGGAGGAATCTGTGGAGATTCTACCGTCATGCGTTTTTGAAATTCCGCGTCGATACTTACCTCGGTATCGGTCTGTCGATACCGACTCGTGCTTGCGCGGCAGCGGGGCGTTTACTCGCGCTTAAATAAACTCATTTCTTCCCACGTATTCCACTTTCGTTTCTCTGCACTTTCTGTACTACGGGAAAAATACGTCGATATATAATGGAAGGGGCATATACGATCAGGCCCCGCCCGCAAGAGATACGCCGGTCATCCTGTGCTGGAAAAGTGCCGGGAAACTGGAGGAAAACTAACAAAATGCTAAAATAAAACAAGCATAAAATGTGCAACGGGTTATTTCAGATAGTGCGGCAAAAACAAATGAAAATCAATATTGCTTATATGCGGTTTCTTCAAATATACGAGATATATTAAAGTGATACAATATAAATCCTCCCTTATCATTTTTCAAGTTATGTTTTATTAATTGTAAGTATTACTTGCATTTCGCGACGGGCATAAACAACGTGAACAATTTTAAAATTCTTCCTAAAATTGAAACACTAATATTGAGCAAGGTTCTATTTGTAGGCGTTGCGTATTACAAACGGGGAAGAAATGATATGTCTGTCATAATGGAAGAGGAACGACCGAGAAGGTCCCAAAAGTTTCATATCGCGTTGTATCTCATACTTGTCATTCATGAACGTCGCTGTTCCTGCGAGTATCTTTCGCGGAGCTTTCAAGCTTTAGCACAGACGTACGAGGCCGCGTCTCGGGTAGCCGCGGTGCAGAACGTATAGGTCAACATACGTAGAATCGTCGTTCTCGCCCCGCGCTCGCTCTAATCGCGGTCACCGCGGTCCCATCGAGACAGTTGTGAGCGATGCATGGAAAACATACGCCCGTAAATTCATCGGATATTCAGAAATGAACAGCGGCGCTAGATCGAGCTTGCATATTCATGGATTTTGTCTCCTGCGCGTGTGTTTGCGCAGACCGGCCGCATCCGGTGAAGAATAGCTGCAAACGAAACCACCCGCTCATCCGCAACCAAAGCACCTTTTTCACTTGGCAAATTATTTGAAAACCGCGCGAGTTTTCTTTCATTATACAGATTATGTATTACAACAGCACACGGTTCAGAACACGCCCGACGTGTAAAATAAACTTAATAGTTTCTGTAATCGATGAAAAAGTAATCAATTTATTGAATATTTGAACTTACATCAATATTTCTTTTATTGAAGCATTAATCGTATTGCATATCAAAATCGTGATATTTTTTTATTTGTGTGTTTTCACACACGAAGAGGAACAGTATTAGCAACAAAAAATTTTTATAACGGACTATCCAACTGGAATATTTAAAAAACTGTTTGCGTAGCAATCGACGGAAAAATCTTGCGATAATAAAATAAATTACAGTTTATATATTTTATAAATGTGAATTTTTGAAAAAGCTATCTTCGATTCGCTGAAATTCGCTTATTTATATTATTTTTTTATATGAAAAAAAAATTGAATACTAAATATTTTCGATTTGTTTTCTAATTTCAATAAAACTTTACTATTGGAAAAAAAGTCTTTCTTATATTTAAAAAACTGAATTTGATGGAAATATTTCGATGGCAGATTTGAACTTAGCATCAAAAATTGTTCTAGAAAGAGTCTTCATATTCTTGCATAAAACTTTGTAACTAACGTTATCTAAATTTCTCGAGATCAAAATTGATTCGATAACCAAATCAATAATAAATCTATATACTTTCACATCAATCAATATACACGCACATGTGTGTATATTTTTATGTCATTTTAACAGTAGTTCTTGTTACATTTTCATATTAATATTATTTTAATATATTATTATTATTAATTTGTGTTTATGTGTGATTCCGAAATCGATGAGGCGACATTAATCGAAAATCTTAATGCCCTCGCTTACGACCGCGCACAGACAGTCGCTTAATCCTCCCTTGAGATCTCCTCATTTAGTTAATCCCACACCCCACGTATCCTGCTACAATTTACAGATAGCCTTGAGGAAGGTGTAGCCCCGGTAATTCATCGCGTGAACTGTTCATGTGGTAAAGCGGGTGTGTGTTCTTGATTAAACTATCGTCATTAAACCACATAAATAAACAAATGAGCGGGACTGCAAAAAAATGTATGTCGTTATCGTCCATGATTTATTATGCACACTACCGTTTCGTTCACTTAGATTTATGCGTGATTTTCAGAGGTATAATAATAAAAATTTTCAAAATAGTATATTTCCTTATCTCAAATTATGGGTCGATAAATAAGTATAATTGATTATTTATCTTTACAATTTAAAATAAAATTATTTAAAATAAAGAAATTGTAAATTATTATAAATTTGTAAGTTACAATATTTTACAGATAAGGCAATGTGCATTAAATATTTAATTTACATAAAGTCAATATCGACATATATTTTAACTGACTCGAATATCATTTTTATCAATAATGTATACAATTATTCGATTATTTACTCAATGTGATAATAATAAACTTGATGATAATTTATCTGAAAACGCGTCTACGTTCGCGTTCAGTTTGTCGCAATGGTAACAGTCAATATTCATGCTGTCCTAGTGACAGTTCACAGTTTTGCGCGATGTGTTCATAACTCGCGTAATCTGAATACAATCATCGGTCATTGTTAACAATATTGGCAGCTACAGTGCACCATAATTAGCCTGAGCCATCTATAATAAACAAGCAAACTATTCGCGTAGCGCATTATACGTGATTGATCTTAATTCAACTATTTGCGTTCAATCGCAGTAGAAAAGACAAGTTCGCAGATTTTGGCATACACACGTAATTTTTTATTTCAATTGCGAGAAATAATGTAAGTTAAAATGCAGATCTAGCTTCGTGCTCTTAACGGGCGGCTTTAAAAAGAATTTATTATCAAAAAATGCTTCAATCCGTTTTAAAATTATATCGAATATTATTTAAAGAGAAATTACTGTATTAAAATTAAAAATCGATTGATTGTATAGTTTCTTAAAAAATAAAAGTTTAAATTAATTTTATACGTGGCATCTTATGATAGATGCATCGAACGATTGATACATCACGTTACTTTTTAAAATGTTTCGATACACTTCAAAATTATATGAATAATTAGAACAAAACTTTTTCTATTGAACTCGATTCACCATGTAGTTTTCTTCATGTACAATTAAAGAGCTGATGAAAGCATACTTGTAAATTAGAGATAATTTTTGATGAATTAAAGTAATATAACGGAAGATTTGACAACGTTGCTAAAAAATGATTTAAAAATTGTTACAAAAATATTCATTTAAAAACTAAGCTTTGTAAAGTTCCAGACGTAGATAAATATTAAAATATGCGATAATAAACTATAAACATTGAAATGTCGCAATTGTTTCATTGTACAGTCGTTTTTAATGGCAAAATTAAGAATATGCAGTATAAACAGTACCTATATAAAATCTTATTAACTTCATCAAAAATATTTTACGCAGTCAAATTGTGATCTTATGGAAACTAAATGCTGAAATTTTAACATTTGTTATGTTCTCGATAATATAAATCACTTTGCTGAGATCTGTATCTCCTTAAGTTACGTATACGTGATTGCTCCTCAACGGGCTCTCGATATAACGGGTACAGATTAATAACATATTCATCGCGTCGTGTGCATCGGGGTGGCTTTGCATGCATCGATAATGCACGGCGGCTCCGATAACGGTCAATCGCTACGCGGGAGTATCTAAATTTAGCGCGCGCGGAGAGTGCTTGTTAGCTGTTAACTAAATCTTGACACGGCCGATGTTCGGTTCTATGTCTCGGTTAATATTTCCCGTATGTGCAAGGCATTGAACAGGCGACGTCATTGACCGCCGCTAAATCGATTATTACTTATTTGCGTTTATTGGCTATGCGTAATGGAATTCGTACGTGCATCGTACCTACGTTGCGCCGTTAAAAAGTGATCGATTATAATTCCAGCATTGCTGAGATCTTTTATCAGACATCATACAATATCTTTTATTTGTGGCCGTTCTTCTATGAAACATCAATGAGACCTTTGTGACAATTTTATTGTCATATTAAATCTTTTCACTCAGATTTCAATTTACCTTAAAATCGTGAATTTAAATAATTGCACTAAAAGGTTTTGTATAAGAGCATATGGAGACTGTTTCTAGGTTAATTTTCGACGCTGAATTCGATTCTGCCCAATATATTTCCATCAGGTTTTTAAGATGTAAGAAAAATTTTTTTTTTCTATGAAGTATAGTGAAGTTTTATTAAAATTAGAAAATAAATCAGAAGTGTTGAGCATTTAATGTGTTTTTATACAAAAAAATAGTATAAATATTAGGTATAGGTTTTCAGCGATTTTGTGATTATGCAACCCAATAATGTTCTGCCCTCAAACGTAGTAAAAATAATTTGGATTAGTCTTGCTCAATCCTTTCGATATTTTTACATCACAATATAAACTAAAACAACGGCTCCGCACGATATTTTTTTTTAACAAACGATGATACATTGTAATGTCACTATTAGTCAAACAGTACTATTAAGATACTATATCTTAAAAATTCTATCTTACGAATTTTTCTGACGGTAGATTTGAACTCAGAACCCCAAAATACATTAAAATGTATTTTTCCTTTGTGCACTAAAATTAATATAAAATTTATAAACTAGTATTAACAAAAAACTGCTGCTACATAATACTATTTGTTTACTAAAATTATTTAACTTAAAATTCTATCTGTTAAAATTACTTAACTTAGGAAATATTATATATTATTACACATTACACACACATACACAATCTTTTCATTACCACTTTTTAAATGCAACTTGGAGCTACTTGAAACCTTAAGATCGCCTCGTTTTATCATTTCCCATTGAAAAAAAGGCAAATTACATCTTGTTGAATGGCGTAATCCCTCCATTAAACACTCCAGCGATCATCGACAATTCTTAGAGGATAAGATCCCGACGGTGCCATGGCTTGGCGCATTTAAAGCTCTCAATCCTGAGCCTCTTCCTCTTAACACCGTGAAATTGATCGACGCTCCACGGATTTTAGCGGCTTTTATATATCCGTAAAATCTTCGTCAACCCGAAAATCCATCCATCAAAATCGGGTGACGCGCGCGATGCAGAGAGGCCAAACTATGAAAATTCCTTTCGCGGATTTTTCGAGGTTCGTTGATCGTGCGTGTACGTTCGTCAGATGCAGTTGCAACGCGTTTCCGCGCCGATTTGTCCGAAATTTCGTGATTGCCGAGTTTCGGTATTGCGGAGATATCGATCTCGACGTACAATTCCCCGCAGCAGTGTCGATTTGCCGTTTCATCGGTAATTCATTAACCCAGAAATGGATTGGCCAAGTGTCTCTCGGCTCAATATGACTGGATTATAATGATCTTAGATCGATCCCAATCGGCAGGATCTACAGATTTATTGCTGATCGACTGGCGATTATGCTAGCAGATAGCGCGTGAATAATTAAGGATACTGAAATTGCCGCACGAATATCTTCTGAAAGATATTCTTCGCAGAACATTACAGTCGTCGAACTAACTCAACCAATCTGCAAAGGAAAATTGAAAATCCATTGCAAATTACTGTATTATTAAATTACATATTGGATTATAAGACGAGAATTTTTCCACTCTCTAATTGGTTCTCTCGCTGCTTCAATATATCTGCTTCTTACCATTTCTTGCAAAATTGTAATTTAAAATCATTATTTAACAACGTTACTCGTAGTAGTCGTTCTTAATGCACCATTGCCAATCACAGAGTAAAGTTTCTCGCGGCTAGGAAATATCACGACGAATAAATTCGGCGGCGCCCCCGACGCGCATTGTGCGATCTGAAAAGTTATAAGGGATGTTATAACCTCGGCGCGCCATAATAGAAGGTGGATAGAGGAAAGTTTCTCTCTCCTCACCTTTGCCAGAATATTCCAGACTTTCCCTGAAACTCTCTCTCGTTTGAAAATCATTTCATAATCTTCCGTCCCTAAACTTGTAAATTGTCCGCAAAAGAGTGCTTTCCGAAAAACGCCGAGACGTTACATCGTTCTTCTCCCTCTCCGTTCGATACAGACGATGTATCGCCAATAAAAAGAAAGTCGACGTCGATTACGTAGGCACTTTAATATTTATACATTTCCTCAAAAAAGCCTGACACGTAATAAGACAAATTTTAGCTTAGAAACTTTTGATTTATCGTTGAGATGCTGATCAGTAAAGTTTTTCATATACACTAAATCTATAGGGCTTTTAGAAATTGATTTACGACAATATTACACAGTCAATTTACACAGATTTGAACACATCTACACTGACGAAAATCATTATAACAATTTCATATTTGACAACATCAGACTCGATTAATTCGCAAACAAAAAAATCGATAAATTCTTTATACTATATTTTTTTATTTCACTGTGTTTATAATTATGACTTTCTTTGCGATAATGCGTCTCAATGTTTCGTTCATATTTATTAATTTATTAACAAATATTTTACGAGTTATTTGTTATTTTCCCGATTCTATCATGACACCACTCAGATGTAATGTAATATTAAATTAGCATTCGCGTTGAAGAAGACTTCGAGTCGAAATGTTGCCTGAGGTTGTTTAGAGGGATGTTAAAGATATATTTTATATAACTGACTGACATTCAACTGTTCGTTCGTTCACTGTAGTCTGTACACCACAACTTTTGTTAGAAGCTTTTCTTAAGTTTGATAAATTTATTAAAAATATATGCAAAGATATGGTACACATTTATGCAGTATATTCGCTTCTTATTTTTTTTTGTTCTTGTCTCTTAATAATGTTAATGATTTAACAGTGCCATTAGAAATAGTTATAATTAAATTATCGAAAATTGCAGAAAAAAATTAGTATTAAATTAAAACTAATATGTTCTATTCAATGCAATCATTATTCTATTTAACGCAATCATTTCATATAGATAACGATATAAAATCTTATCTAAAGAATTTGATAATCTTATTTTCAGCAATATTTTATTTCAAGCATTCATATACTTTGTTGAAACATTTTAAGATTAAATCTGAATATATTAATTTTTAAACACATGTATCTTTTTATTTACTTTTATCATTAGTCTCTAAGAATAGATACTTGTAATTGAAGACAATCTTCATTCAGTTATAGTTGGATTTTCAAGCTGATATTTCTTATATGATGTTATATACCTTTTCGGGCTTGAGAACAGTTATAAGATAAACAAGAATAATAATATAATGATATTAAATTAATAATCAGTTTAATAATAATGATGCTAACAAGCTCTTTTTCTCTCAAATACTGTAAATTTTTTTTATGAAATTGAAAAGGGTATACGAAAAAATTACAAAAATATTAGCAAAAGGATTCAGTTATGAGCAAATATCGTTTATCTTTAATTAGTTATATGTTTTCACGTGTCGGTCTATATTCTCTCATAAATATTTATGTTAGTTGAATTCGAGATGTAGCTCCGCGAGAGAGACGGACTCGTAAATGACAGGTCGTGGGTTAGAACCTACACATCCTATATACATGGAAAATTTAAATTCATAATCTTTGATCTCTTTTGAACGGGAAAGATCTTGCAAAAAATTATTCGGGTTGAATAAAAATCTATTGAAAATATAAATAATTATTATGCTAAAACGTTTTATATTCTTCCGAAAACTCCGTCTAATTCTACAGATTCGAACTCGTTATCATCAAAGATATGTGTGCAAAAAGGATTTCTCTTACACTACGTAATACGATAAAGTATAAAAATTAAATATCTTAATTTCAAGAAGATTATTTTGTAATATTGTTGATATAAGCAATGACATTATCTACATGCTTTTTCTTTGCTTTAAGACATCAAAAAACCTTTGAAAATAATATTTGGTTTTTGGGCTTTTGCCAAGAAATCGGGGGGGGGGGGAACACTACTATACGCCAATCATTCCGAGAAATAAGCATTGCAGCATCCTGGCATGTTAAATTATATTTCAAAATCATAAAAAATGTGTTCGATTTGTGCAATGACACGCATCCTTAAAGCATGCCCATAAGATTCTTATTGCATCCTTCTCTGCCTTACCCAAATCCTCTTTCTACCTCTCTCTCTCTCTTTCTTTCTCTTTCTCAAGTCGGTCCTTCTTGACTGAAGATCGTGTTCTCTCTCTGATGCGTGCTTATGCATGCTCCAGTGACTATCTTGGCAAAGATACTCTCGGTGGTTTGCCATTACCTTCCGAGAAGTGGTGATCAATTAAAATTTGATATTATTCTGAGTGGATTTAAACCTTAGATCTTTGACACAGAGTGCAGACGCGCAACTCTTATACCACGATTACCACAAATCTTCTATAACACCTGTGAAATAGAAAAGATTTTCTTAAGGCTAGACCTAATAATAAAAATATTAAAAGTTTCTAATTTTTTATTTGAAGATAATACATTTCCTATCTTAATATTTTTCTTCCTTTCAAATTATCAAAATTATTATTGACTAATGAGAATATATTTTTCTTGATGAAACTATATGAAATTTCTTTCTATAGTAAGTAAATTATGCCTGTTTAACGCTATATAATTTTATTTTAATATTTACACTTCGAAAATAAGGACGTTCTCAAAATAAGAATTTTTTTCTGTGTACACAAAAAGCTTTATAAGCATTTAAAGAAATGAAAAGGATTTTGTGCACATAATATCGGTGCTTGAAGGTAACTGATCCTAAACATGATTTATGAACTGACTTTTCAATCTTTCAAGGAACAATAATTTATGGATCCTACGAGCGCGTGTGGTTTGTTGTTTCGCTCGGCAATATCGTACTGACAGATGGTCAGACTTGCGAAACATAGTCAGGAACATCGAAGAGGAATCATTTGGGGAGATTAAGCGTAGTTAACGACCCACCAGCTCCTGCATGTAAAATAACGACTGTACGAAATTGCTCTAATTAAACTTGGTTCAATAAATCACTTTATTAGTTAGATTCTTGATGATCCGTCACAATTATCGTGTTGTTACAAAGGGATTGTGTTACGCTTCAGCAGCCTTTTATTATATTTTATGAAAATTGCACGACGTGGGTTAAATTGAAGAACTTAATGATTTTTTTCCTACCGTGAATGTAAAAGTAAGTGCCTGGGAATGAAAGGATAAAGGGCAAGGTTTATTAACAATATATTCATTTCCCGTTGATGTATTATTAAACCCCGCGATTACAATTGTCATCAAAGACACGCGCGACCGCAGTTAGAAACGCGCATTTTGTACAGTACAATAGCGATGGCCGATATTTGTATTGGCGTAATCAAATTTCATGGTTGAATGCAGCATGCGTAACTCGCGCCAATCTGCATATAATGATCGGCCAATGTTAGCAATATTGACACGCAGCATCCGTTTCCAAACACACGTGACAAGTTGCTTGGGGTCCAGGACAAATACGATAACTTTGTTACCGTGTGATGCGCACCACGCCATTCGTGTTATATCATTTGTCGGGCGAAACGTTGCTAGTATCACTCGTTGCCTGTTGCGTAAGCTGTCCCCTTTTTTTATTGTCATTGTTACACGTGACGTAGAAATTCAGGTGAAACGGCGTCGCGCGAGAGAGTCAAGCTAGAATTGCATGAGGAGAGTGCACGAGTGTTGCAATTTTACAACGTACATCGATACCATACGTATACCGATACAATTAATAACTTTTACGCGTTGACCAGCGGACGAAATATTTTTTTTTTTCTTTTTGTTATTAACAATTCGACCGTAAGTTGGGTGATTTTACGAATTGCGCAAACTGCAGGTAATTCCAATCAGAGCTCGGAAAAAAACCGCACGCAGTGCGTCCTTTCGCGATCTATATCGCTAACGATATAGATGTCTGACCTATATCCCGGCATTCCACTGTGTCGGGCACTGTGCGGGAATCGAAAGCATCGGACGTCCGAAAAAATCGATCGCTCGCCAAAGCGGGCTTCGAGTAACTCGTTGGCGAAGCTGCGACGCAAGCGTGCACGCACACACGCGCATCCCGCCCTGCCAACGTAGCGGGCAACATTTCAGCCTCGTCCGAGTTTAACTTTGCTACGAGAGCTACGAGACCCTGGTGTGACACGCGCATAATGTCGGTCGATGTAATCACTCCGACCGAGCCGATGAACACCTGGGGTATACGGCTTCTTTAATCTCACCGCCTCTAACGCAACGGGCGCAAGCGGACGCGCGCGCGTAGGAGGCGGGCATACATGTCGAACAGGATGCAGTTCCGGAGGAAGCGCTAAATATCCTTTCAATCTCGAAGCTTCAGAACCGCGCACGAGGGAAGATTGCGTCGGATCAAAGGGCTGCCAGGCTCTTTTCGCTTCGTATTCGAGCGCAGGCCTTCGGAATTGCGAATCCGCGCGTAATACGTTCCTCTCTATTCCCATTAATAAAATCCGCAGATCGGATGTTTACAGAGGGTTTCCCCGAGATTCTCGAATGCCGACCGCCGCTGCCCTCGCTCACCCGTCCGTCCGTTCGACCGTCGCCTATTCTCACCTCATTTTACTTTGAGATATTCACTGTCCGGCCGAGCTAACTCGCGCAGCTAATTCATGAATATGCTAATTATCATGCAATTCCGCTGATAGCAACGAGAGTGCATCGTCGCTCCGATCATATCGCGCGTCTGTAGGAATTATAAGATGCTCGATGGAGAGGATTAACGGGACTGCGACATTTTGCGATTGCATCATCTAGACGCATCTAAAAGCATTTCGTGCTTCGAACAATTTTAAATTTTAAATGAACAATTAACAAGATTTTTACTTTACAACCTGATAATCGAAAAATAAATTAATCGCACGGGTAAATTTAACTTAACTGTATGTTTTGAAAAAGAAAACTTCGTCTTTCTCCAAGCTTTATCTTTCTATGTCAATTCAAAAATATTCAGTCTTGTTCATTTTTATTTTTTGGTCTTTGATCCTTTTAATCTAAAGTTTTATGTAAAGAGCAAGTTAAATCGTATTATAAATTTAGAATGAGATTACTTCGTGCTAAGAAGTGCAAAAAATTGCTTACTCGAAGCAATTTTTTTATTTAAAAATCGATATAGCTTTGAATAAATGATACTTTTTTTTAGAAAGAGAAAAAAGAGAAGAAAAGAGAATAATTAATATAATTTTTAAATATCGAGTAAACTGTATTTTTTATTTCCTTATTTTCAATAGAAATAATTATCAATTATTTTGCTGTATTTTAAAAAAGAATACAACAAAAAATATTTTATAAGTATAAAACATAATTTCCAATTTATTAATTTCCTCTATTCAATATTATATCAAATCACAGATTTTACATCTGTCGGCATGTTAACAATGACTGGTTAAGCAGTTAGACTTATTTTTGTGTACTTATCATATGTACAATGGTACATATGTGTGGAAAAATCAACATATATATTTCACAATTTTATAATTTAACTTACTACATTGAATAATTTATAAATGTCTATTATAATGATATTATTTCTATTTAGAAAATGAAATTTTTTAATCTTGTTTAGTAATCTCTTATCTACTACTGGTAAAATGTAAACTGCTTGTTCTCGACAAGATATATTCCAAACAACACGAAGTCTAAATCGGGTCGTCTTTTAGATGTAGATATTATTATATATTAAAAATCGCCGATATAAATAAATTTTTATTGTTAAATTGGCTTTCGAGAGTAATTAAAATAACGCTCGATATCAATCGTTTTCTACTCACTGGAATATTGTTCGCAAAAGAGTATATAATATATGTATTTCTATGAAACGTAGAATATCTGTATCATTTGTATATTTATCAAAAAAAGGATTAACTAATATGTAAGAAAAGGTTTCGTTTTGTTTGCATTTTTTCGAGATTTAATTTGTATTACTCATATTTGTAGATAATTATGGATACAGGAGTATAATTAATAAAAGATACGGTACATATTGACAATTATTTTTATTTGTATCACAAAATCTTAAGCATTATTTACACGCAAATACCAATACAAATAAATTTCACTGTCTTAATCACTTTTTAAATCGAATTTAATAAATAAACATTTATTATAGTTGTCAGTGTGATAATCGTAGCATAGAAAGTTGCACGTCTGCTTTCTATATCAAAAATCCAAATTCAAATTCATCCGGAACCTATCAGATTTTGATCACCACTTCTCGCGCGGAAGGCAATAGTAAACCATCGAAGAGTACATTTGCCAAGATAATCATCATACATGAGCATACATGACCATGCATCAAACAGTACCCACAATCTTTAGATGATTTCTCATGAAGAATTGATTTAGGAGAGATATTTGGTTAATACTTTAATCACTTCGCAAACCCTTCTCCACGAATCTTGGTAAGACAAAAGCTGCTCGATGTACTTTATCATTGTAATACCTCATTGACATACGGTCGAGATCTTCATCGCTGAATGTCTTCACTGGTTCTGTTAAATTTGTTTGCTGAAACGAAGTAATTGAGGAATTAAAATATACTGAATATATTCTGAAGAGAGAGAGAAAACTGATTTGATAATATATAATATATAATTTTTATAATCGTAAAATATCTCACTGATAAAAAATTTCTTCCTTAATAACTTCCTCAGATTATCATCAGATCTAAATTACTAAATGAGAAGATATACACACACATAAATTGTTTTATATGTTTTAATACACACACATATATGTTAATACTAACTTCATTTAAGCTACCAAGAACGAAACCGATTTGACCCGTAGGATACGTCGGTACAGCCGTTACCGCATATGCAGCAACGGGAAACACAGTCTTGCAATGCTGATATGTGCTACGCACTTGATCCATGTTCATCCATGCTGTGCCAGCTTGGCTGGCAATGATTCCACCAGGTTTCAACGCAGCCTTGAGTAATTCATAGTACGATTGTTTAAAGAGATTCTCAGCAGGACCTAAACAGAATGTTAAAATTATCAGTACTGTGTTCCTAATATCTTCTGTTAAAAAAATCATATTTTTTTACACGTAGAATTCTTATTAAAACGTTATATGTAATTGGTACAAAGTTTTGCGGTACTTGCCTACGGGATCGCTGCTGTCAGTGATGATGACGTCGAATTCTTCATGATGATTTCTCAGAAATTCGAAACCATCACCAACAGAAATGTTTACTTTAGGATTGTTAAGACCCAAACTCAAACGAGGTAGATATTGCTTGCACAATTCGATAACTCGGTCGTCGATATCCACCAACGTGACGCGCTCTACATCCGGGTGTTTCGCGACTTCTCGAGCAGCCCCACCATCACCACCTCCGACTATCAGAACCTGTTGTTTGTGCAAAAATTTCGAGTTATCTATTCTTTTTTAAAGATAATATGATACAAAACTTGCAAAAGAATGTAAAGCATTAAAGACACGTAATATTTAAGGCATATTTGACTCAAATAATTTATTAATTTATTAATTCATTATTGGCCAGTGCAAGGTACACAATTATTTAATATTTTATCTATGTATATTTTATATCACTATCAGAGAAGATAATTTATGACTCCATTATTTTATTAAATCAACTAGTATTTTTAAAAATCTATATATTTTTCTTTAAATATACTGCATAATATAAATTCAAAAAATTTAAATTTAACATATAATCAATTGTTACACTTACATGCTGAGGCTTTAGATGGCTGCAGAGTGATAAATACGATATCATCTCGTGATAAGCCATTTCATCTTTCTCCGTGGTTTGGATAACGCCGTCGAGCATTAAAGCCTTACCATGTGATTTTCTGCAAATGTAATATTTCTACGTTTTCAAGAAGTCATTTGCATGTAACATATAATGTAAATTCTTAATTTGTTAAAATCTCAATATCTTATACATTTAACGATTTTACGCTATTATTGAGGAAATACTTGCGTTTTTACTATCAAGATGTCTTGGAATTGAGAGCGCTCGAAATGCAAGATTTCCTCCACTTCTAACGAAAGTGCAACGCCGGGCCAGAGTTCGTTCAATTCGCTAAACCAACCTTTCTTCATCGCATCCATATCCGTGTTTTCGCGTCCGATTATGCTTCGCTGTAATGTACATAAAAATTTAATAATATGAACAAGGCAAATATAAAAGTTGAAGCAACTATTGCATGCTTGCAAATTGCAATGAAGCTAGAGCACACATTATCTTAATTAAAAACTACGTCACGTAATTAATAATGCACTTCAAATATCATGCTGCTGTTGAGTGCGATATAACTTTTAGTCCTTAACTTATATTACATGGAGAAAGAAGTTTGCTGACACAATACATATTTCATGCCGCAAATTTCGTCAATTTTTATAGACCTGTTCATAATATATTTAGTTTTACTCGTAAATAGTTTCGTTCAATTTATAAATTATTCCACTATAATAGTAAATTGTCTTGTCATCAATGATGAATTTGCTATAATGACAAAATGCAGAATGGAAAAATTGATGTTTCTTGAGCGAGCATCTATAGATCAGCAATGTATGCGATAAGTAGCCAGAATAATGTTCCAAAAATTTCAAAACAGCCAATCATGTAATAGACTCGATCGCAACTGTATAGTAATACCTCTACATTTCATTTTTACTTTTTTCTTAAACTTATATTATGCATTTAAGTAATACAAAATCGCATCTATATTATTTAAGTAACTTGTATGGTTCATCAAAAAACATTAATCTTTACAATACGAAACGGCACCTCTACAAACCTAGGTAACTCACGTTCGACCCCTTTTATCTTTAAAGCAAATTCTCTCAATATTTATGAATGTGAATCACTTCAAACTTTTAGAACAAATGTCTGTACCTTATTTTGAGAATAAAATAAAATGTAAGTATAATTTAATTACCGAAAATTAATCAACACACAAATAGGGTAAAAGTTATTTAATTTAAAAAATTGTAGCTTTTTATAATAAATGCATATAAAAAGTAACTAGGATTTTCTAGTTTTTTTTTGTATGAAGCTTTCAAGCAACAAAAAAATACTGCAAATTCTTCAAAAAATATAATTCTAACAAAACGAATGATTTTTAATAAGAGTAAGTAAGAAAAATTGAGTATAAATAAGCATTTTTTATATTTTGTTGCAAAATAATGTCTTTAAGCTCAATTTTATGTATAATATAATGCGATTCGACTCCTTAATTCTATTTGTTCATTCTCTTTTGTTTAATAATTGATTTTTTTTTTTTGAGGAAAATAATTTTTAAAACAGACGTTTAAACATTAATTTATAGAATGAAAATAAAATACTTACAATTCTTACAAAATTTTCACTTTTCACACGAAGGCAACGTTGTACAACGAATTGCTCTAGTGCTCGACAGAAATTAACTCGATGCCTCTCGCAAAAAACCTTAACAGCCTCAGTCGCACCACCACACAGAGGTCTCCTCCACTACAAATTTTTTCACAAGGGGATAAATAGTGGGGGACTCTTTGAAATTTTGAAAATCTTTCATGTGTAGAAATCGATCGAACACGTGTTACCCAAGTTTGTAGCAAAGCAGTTAATATAAATAATCCCTTGCAATACAAAGGTATAATGCATATTATAATCTTTGATAAATATGATATGCAGTATAAAAAAATATAAATAAAGTAATGATAATGAGATGATAATACATGCAACTTTTTGAAGAGACGATATACTGAATGAAGTAATTCTTGATAAATGTAATCTTCCATGCAATTAAATTCTCATACATTTTTAGATTATTGCGTAAAGCGGTATATGTCTCACATAAGATACGCAAGTATTGCAATGCCGTTCACATATAAGCATTCTAAATTATTTCTTCAATGACTCCAATTAAGGGAAGATGAGACCTTTGAACGAGAGAAAAGATGGGTGCGGTAAAAAGCTTGTCGTAAATTATCCATCGAAATGGACACGTAAGTGAATGTTCTTCCGGATGAAGACTCGCACATGCTCCCGCTTTTTGCGCAGCGCATTTCATTTAATGTGTCGCACGATAGTGACGACACTTTTATCGGAATTGATATTTAAATTATTCAACACGTTTAAATATTGATAATATTCTTTATTAAATATTGCTGTACTTAAATATAAAGAGCTATCTGCACAAGTTATCTGCAGCGTTCTTCAAAATTATCATTTCGTTATAATCATAAAAAAATTAGAAAAGCCTATTTTTTTAACGAAGTCAGTGTAGCATTGATAGTCTGCGATAAAATTTTTATTTTTATTTTTTTTCTTTGTAATTTTAACTTTTAGCTTTTTCAGCTGTTCAGCACTGCTGTTTATATCTCCTGTATATTATGTATTATATATTGTTCTAGATAAAGATGTATTATATATTACATACAGAATAGAGAACTTGTTTTCGTGATATATAAAGATATGAAACATTTAGAAATAAAGGAAAGGCATTTAGACAATTTTTCTAAATCAGAGATAAATCAGAGTATGAATGTATGATCTTTTTTTATACGTTCTCTTAACATTACTTTTGATAAATAAAAGCAAACAAATCACTCTTGCTTCTACCAAAATAAAAAGTCACTTTTTTAAAACAGTTTCTCTATGACTTTACTTGACACTTTTAATTGACTTAATAAATATTATGCATTCTATAAATCCTAAACTTTTTTCAACACTCTGTTTATTATATTTTTTAACACCCTAAATATATATATATATATATATATA
>QKQZ01050993.1:0-15893 GCA_003595255.1 Solenopsis fugax
TGACGACGATGTCGGGTTCTCACGTCCGCGATGTTGACGACGATAACCTCATAATCGGGCTCGCTGACGATGGCGCCTCCTTCGATCCAGGGCACATCGGCCCCCCTCCTATCCAACAGCAGATGGAGAAATAGATGTCTCTCTTTCGCTAGTCACGCACGCGTGTTCGCTCTCCTTCTTTCTCTTCCTTCCTCCCGCTAACCCTGCTCTATCTCTTTCTTTCTTTATCTTTTTCCGTCTCCTCGGTTCGTTCTTTTCCTTCCTCCGATTCTTCTTCCTCACAGCGACACCCCTTCACTCCTTCCTGACAATCGCACGAACGTCAGTACAAGGAATCTTTTTATTGAATCTTTTATGTAATTTCAACGCCGCATAAAATAATTACGTATAGATGTAAATATGTGTATAGGTCATGAAGTAGGATAAGGAGACCGAACTTCATGCTCAGAGAGTAGCAAAAGTGGACCCAAATTCCGTCGTAAAAATGAGTTCGGTATTTGGTCACTCGCGTCGCATGAAACGTTAATTCTACCATTTCTATTGGTTCTTTATGATTCAAAAACTACCCATCTACCTACCTATTTATCCATCTATCTAACCATCTACTTACCCATCTACCTACCTATTTACCCATTTATCTACCCATCAATCTACTCTTCTATCTATCCATTTACCTATCCATCTACTTACCCATCTACCCTTCTAGTTAGGTAGGTACGTAGATAGGCCTACCTACCCACCTACCTATCTACTTACATGTTATCTTTGTCTAACATTTGGTGAACAAGGATAAAAGCTAAGACTCCATGTATGCGGTGAGCCTGCGGCAAATGGTGCGGTGACCAATCAGAAATCAGGCGCAAGTTGAGCTGCGGCAAGCTCCGGCATGACGCACATTCCTGATTGGTCACCGCACCATTTGCCGTAGGCTCACCGCATACATGGAGTCTTAGCTAAAATCAGTCCAATATGGCAACGCTATAGACCAAGTTATTCCGTTCGGCGAATTTCCTCTTTTCTGGAACATTTTTAGTGACCACTTTCAATCTCTGCAGTTCCCTCTCCTTAATCTTCCTTCATGGAATATAGAAATTGGCCAATCATAATCGATTTACAGAAGAATTCTCGACCATGATTGACCAATTTCTTACGGTTATTTCCTGCATAAACCAGCCTTAAAGGTTGTTTTATAATCGCTGAGAATAACCGTAACCGTAAAAAATTGGCCAATCATGGTTGACTTATAGAAGAATAATCGAATATGATTGGCCAATTTTTTATGGTTACGGTTCTCAGCTATTATAAACCAACCCTTAAGGTGGATGCTGTATATGAAATACAAGTAGTTGAACACTTTAACTATATACCTAATAATCAAAGGTTGAACACATACATCATTAATATATAATCATTCAATTTCAAAGTTAGTTTCAAATTTAGATTTTAAAGTTAACACTATAAATAAATATCTCTTATATTATTATTATCTTTATATTATTATGAATAGAAGCTTACTTGGAATTATACAAATTGTGTTTGCTTTTTTGCTTTTATTCTTAGCATGCAATATTATTCTTTATAATTGTCTATAAAACGTTAATAATATATACAATTATGCATTATATATATATATATATATGTGTGTGTGTGTTTGTGTATACACACACACGCACACGCACGCGCTTACGCACGCACGCACGCACACACACAAAAGTTAGTGTATAATTTAATCCTATTATATATGTATACATATAATAGTGTTAAATTAAACAATAGTTACAATTACAATATCTGCAAATCAATTATTTAATTACATTATTAATTATTTTCACTATTATTATATCATAACAAAGTCCTTATAATATAAAAATATTAATTTACATTATGATTTACATTATAAAAGTATTATTTTTACGATGCTTTTTAAAAAGTAATATTTTATAAAACCTTAATTCGAATATACATGTTGCGCGAATAAATTGTTATTTTAAAAATTAATAAATTGTTATTTTGTCCATCATCATAAATATTGAACAACTTCTTCTTTCGATATATGTTTCTTGACTCAAAATGACGAAATTCATCATCTTTCGTTGTTACATACATTCTTTATAAGTCCACCAAGATAGGCCATTATTAATCGATCTTATACAGACAAACATTTTTCTTTTATCTTTTTTTTCAATTATTATAATGTTGAACTATGGAAAACTATAATCAATGATTAATTTCCACATTAATAAATAAAACAAGTGTCGCATGTATATATAAATGAATATTAAAATCTAACAACATTGTTTTGTGTTACAAGTTTCAAAAATTTCTTTTATAATACTTAACAGTGTATTAACACTGGAAGACGTCTAAAAACTTTTACTAAACTCCTATTACTTAATCGGTGATTAACTTATAATGATAGACTAACTTTTATTAATATTAATAATTTTGTAAAAACTTTTATTCATGAAATTCGTCATTAATAAAATTAATCAGACTTTGAAATCATCTTAGAAAATACTATATATACGTCATTTTGACTAGAAAAAATCGAGTTAACATTAAAACTAATAAATTACAAGTTTACTTTATTTACAAATGTAATCAAAGGTTAAACGGCTAACGAATAGATTGAAATATAATACATCTTAATATGTAAATATTTCATTTATTTTCGATTCCTATTCTCGTCATCGAACGAAGAATAGATGATGGATTTTTTACACTTAACCACGTTGAAGTTTTATCGTTTTACATTGACTACTTAAACCCGTATTTTTATTATTTAATTATATTTTATTTATAAAATTTTACTGTATATGATGTTATATTTTCAATGATGTGGCTTCTCTTACTTCAAATTTGAATAAAATAATTAGAGGAATCTAGATATAATCGAAAATGAATAAAACATCTACCTATTAAAATATACTTCAATTTACCCGTTTAACTTTCGATTGATTTGACGTTAAAACTAAAATGATTTTTAAAAGTCTTCGTGTCATATACTTAACCCTCGCTGGCCCAAGATAGGGTCAATTTGACCCTGTAACATCATTTTTATATTTTCTTTCTTTCTTTTTTACAGTTTAAATTTATGAGATTTATATTTTAGGGGATCAAATCGATCTCATCTTGGATTGGCGAGAATTAAGATAACCTTTAGTGCTTAAGTAGGTTTCATTAAAGAGTCGTTAAGGCCATGGCACACAAAAAACTTGAACAGTAAAACTTAGGCAGTAAGCGAATTAGCCAATGACAGTCGAGAATATAAGACCATAACGTAAGCGGTAGCAAATCCAATACGTTGATTTTCTTACGGCATACGTCTTATTGCTTAAGTTTTCCTATGTGCCATGGCCTTTACTTCGTAAAACTCAAAACGATTACGTTGTATCTTCTTCCAATGGCATTTTGAAAGACATCTTCATATCGTTAAGTATGGTCAGAGGCGTTTGTCCTGCATAGTTCGCGATGGTTGCGACCGCACCGGCTCTTAACAGCGCTTGCATCACCAACTTATGACCATTGTCTATCGCATGAAACAAAGCCGTCCGTCCCGATTTCCTATCCTTCAGGTCTACAGTAGCGTCGGCTGATAAAAGCGCCTTGACCCCTTGCAAATTATCAAGTCTACTGCAATAATGTATTGCTGCGAAACCTTGAGGAACAATAGAAATAAATTAAACGACGTTAGAAAAGATTTCTCGCGTGACTAGTTCTGTAAATCATTTCTTATATATCTTATTTTATATATACAGGATGTGCCAAACTTCGTAAATCAAAATACTATAGTAAGAAAATTCTCTAGTAAAAAAATTCATTTGAAATCAAAATCTAGTTGAAAATTGCCACTGCATTGTATACGAGATAATCAGCATCTTAAGTATAAAAGCAGTAAATTGGATTTTATTTTTAAACTGATTTGAAATTATGACACCTATGGATAGACTTGTATATGTAAATCTTACCCTCTGAATCAAATTCATTGAGCAACTTTGAATCTGAGACCCAACTAATGAGCATCGGCAGTAACGGTGACGACCGTTTACTAGCTATAATTATCGCCGATTCATGTATGGGTCTTACTGGTTGTGCTCCGGCATTGAGTAAGAATTTCACTATTTCGCTGCATGCATCATACTTAACCGCCAACTCCAAACTCGTCTGCAGAACATATAAAATGATTTATGTGTTGTATCTTTTAAAATTAAATAACATTAAATTCGATCAAAATTATATGTCTACTATCTTAACAATATTAAAACTGATGAACACTGTGAAGTTCAAAACGTGTGTACTAATTAACTTAACATTAAAATATAATTTTCTGTTTATCTCTGTTTGAATTGTTTGTTTCTTGGCCTTCTTAACTTTTTAAAATTTGAATTAGATAAAGAAAATAAACTCACCACTCCATCCTCTGTCAATATATCAACACTTTGTTTACAGTACTTCAGTACTACTAGTTGTTTCTGAACGAGAAAGCTATTATTGTTTATGACAGCATTATGTATATTCAGCATGCCATTCTGATCATATCGTTTGACACTTTCGAAATCTTTTTGCAGAGACTTTAAAAGATTGTTATTTTTTTCACTCGTTACTGATAAAGTCTCCTTTATTTTAACAGTATTTGATTCCTCTTTCCAAAATTCTTCCACTAAACTGTCTAAATCGAAAAGAGTTTCTTGCTCTCCTAAGTTGGAATCTTTAGAAACCAAATTAGAATGTGGCTCATTTGCTAATAAGTTTTGATCGCCAGGCATATCATGAAGAGTGATCTGATTTAGTCTGTAAATATTGTCCAAGTCCTTGTTTATTAATATAAAGGATTTGGGATCAAGCAGGCCAAACACTATAGTTTGCACTTGCGTATCGTGTACAGTTTTATGAGCCTCTGGCGGACGTATCGGGACGTACTTCTCAATCCCGATGCCGCAATCCGCGAGGGCCTTCAATGCCAGTTCGCGCAGCTCGTTGTCTTTCACGCTGTCCATCGCCTTTCTTATAATGTTTAATCGAGCCGACAAGTTCTTTTGAGGTATAGCCTTGCTCTGCACATTTGACTGTGCGTTCACACCAATGTCTGTAAACTGTGAAATGTTTTGCACAGTTCCATCAATAACCACTAAATGATCATTTTGAGATCCTGCCTTCAAGTCCTTGCTCCGCATATTGCTTCTTGCTGTACCGTGATCGACGCTCGTCACATTTTCATTCGCAAATTCTACTGGAGTACCATCTTCCTGCATCAGAACTGTATTTTGATTAAACAAAAGAACTTTATTATTAGGTATAATCGTCATAACATTTTGTGTGTTCATCTCCGATACTTGACTCTCAGAATCTGGGTCAGGTTTAACTTGAAGCAAATTATCTCTATCATACAAGACTTTATCATTGAAATTTTTTCTATTGTTACTTAAGCCATGCTGATTAGATCTTGGCATAAGATTCGCCACGCTCTTCAGAGATGTGACTATTTTCCCATTCTCTGTGTTCTTTATAGTAGCAATGCATTTTCCCTTACTTATTTTAAAGTTTTTCCCAGGCAACAGAATGTTGCTCTCATTATTATAATTTAGCCCAAGTTTTTTGCAATTTGCAGGGCACTTAGATTCAATACTTTTTTTATACAAGGGTATTTCTGTATTTGAAGCAACTTCATTACTGTTAGCTGTAGTCTCTTGAATTTTTATGCAGTTATAATCTGTATTACCTGCATCATTCTGTACTACATACTTCTGATGATTGCTATCAACAGTTTGACACATAAAATATTTAGAACTTGTACCACCTGTAGATGGCACCTTAGCTGTATTAATACTACTATTACATGTCTGTTTTTCCATCTTACCTTCCATACTTTGATTGTTCGAAACTATTCTACTTATTGGTAGAATCAATTGCTGTTGATGAGGTAACGTGTTATCCTTCCACGAGATGCTGATGCTACTGCTGCAAGCTTCTGTTGCTCTCATTAAGCTACTCTTTGGAATCTTTCTGGTATCTTGCTTAAGTATTCGTGGATGCACTCTCGTTGAACCTGGAGACAGCTTCAATTTGCTTACTGACTTATTGATATCGGACTTTGTGATCATAATCGCGTTTCCGTCATCGGACCGTAGCTTTAAGTTGAACTCTCCTAGGTCCCTTCCACCTGGAGATAAGATTCTCAACTTTGGGAGATTGTATGGAATTCGACTCTTTGTCTTGGATAACACCGCATCGTTCAAGGGCGTGAAATTCGACTCTGTAGAGTCGATGAAATTTATACCGCCCTTCAAGACCTGTTTCATAGTGCTGGGGTACTGTCGCGGCAACTGGAATTCCCGTACGCGCTCCATCGGCCGCAATTTGCCTCCATTCATCAGCGTTGTGCATCTCTTCTTCGCCGGTATGGGCTCCGGCAGATTGTCCATTTACAAAACGCGATTCTCGAAATGTAATAAGCGACATAAGCACGCCCCTCTGGCTTCGCGCCACTTCTTTCGATCTCGTGGAAATCCCGTCGGCTATGGGGGATATAACCTGCGTCAAATAAATGGTAGTGATAAAAGTAGTTCTCCGTCAGATAATAAAACATGCGTAAAATTTAGCGAATCGGATCGCGGAAATGACTTATCGAGATTAGTTACATGCATGCACATGCAATAATAAGAAAAAGCAGGAATTACCTTTACGAAACGGGAGATCCCAGAGCAATCCTCTTAAGTTCGTTCTTTATCGTTACATGAGATTGCGAATTAGAAACATAATGATCTGTCTACAATGCGTGCAGTAAACTTGCATATAGTTGCATAACCATATGCATAGGAAATTGATTGGTCCATTAGCACATGCATAAGGAAATGAACCAATCTCGAGAGGGTCACATTCGGACACTGTTTGATAGGACACAACCACTCACATCGGTCGGTGCCTAGATATTTCCTGCTGTCACCAATCACTTTCGCTTGACGAATGCGACTGGCACCCAATTGTCAGCGTCTGTGTGCATTTTTTAAACAGTTATTTAAATATTAATATGGATATAAATTTCCAACGATTGAGAAATCGAAAGAAAATATGTGTACTTTTGGCCTTTATAATTATTCATGATGGAATTCTTGATTTATATTACTTTATTAAGAAACTTTAGAGAATTATAATAAATTAGAGATCAGCATGTAACAGGACTCAATTCGCGTTGTACAAATTTAACACAAAAGAAACGCAAGTCATGATCCTTATAAGAATTTATTTGCACAGTCATAAACAATATTCATTGAGTTGCTAATCAATTGTTAATTAAGTATCTAAATTTTTATTTTATTTAATCAAGTGCATGAGATGCTTATTGGTTATTTTGAAAAAGAATTCTATAAAGATATATTATGAAATTTTTATAAATTCCTATCATCATTTCTAGAAGGATGCTTTTCGAATGCCAATTAGAAAAACAATTTATGATGATACAAATAATTATCTTTTTATTGAACAAAATGTTAGTATTATATATTTGAATTTAAATTATATCTAGATTATAAGATTCTAAAAAGGATTTTAAGATTAAGATATTAAACTTTTGTGTGTGTTAAATGATCAGACACATAATATATAATCACATAATTAATTTATTCAAATAGCATCCTATATATTTTTTGTAATTTTTGTATACATTTTGTAATGTGTCACAATAACATTTTATCGCTCGCGATACAATTAATTTATAATCATAACATGATAGTGCTACACTGTTGCATTTTTGTATAAATACGATTTGTTCAGGAAATAATTGTGATACTATTACTCAACATATTTTAAGAAATGTAAAGTAAATATATTTAAATGTATTTTAAGAAATATAAATGTATTTTTTTTACTTTGTATATATTGATAAGATTCTTTCGCCGTTTCAATCACATTTCGCATATTTACAAATCTGAATTGTATCTGAGCGAAGAGATTTTGAGTTATTATTATATGTATAAGTTACACAAACAGTTGACTAAGACCATGGGCAGTCACTTATGTGGGCTGTCACATGCCCGCACTAATATGCTCGACGAGTTGTAAACAATTCGCTACTTCAATCAGCGATCGATTCCTCAAATTAAACTGTAGAAAAGTGTATTCACGTTTTCCCTCGAGATATTAATCTCTAAATACCTCATCTATGTACCGTTTGTTCGATCGCGGATTGCATTAGATTCGCTTTGCGTGCGATATAATGCTCAACTTCGATATTCCATTTACCATGCTCATTTCTCTTTATTCAGCGCTTGAATAAATTCTTCTAATTTCTCTTGGATCTGCCGGACTCGTTCTGAAAGTAAAAATACTAATTAGTGATATGTAATTTAGCAGCAATAAGATTTAATTTATTCACTATTTGATCACGTAATCATTTATTACTCTTACATCTATTATATTATTACTAAATTATATAATTTAATAATAATAAAAAAATTATTTAATATATTAGAAACACATTTAAAAAAAAACTAAATCAATTCCAAAAGCTAACATTTTTATAAATTATAAGAATAATCAGCGATATACAAAAATACGTACTGAGTTCCTCTGCTAATGTGACTCGTCTGCCTGTGAGTAGCTTCTGTTTAATTTCATTATCTTGACTATAATCCTCAAGAACTTCCTTGATTTCCTTGTCTAGCCTCCGAGCTTCTCTATTCATAATCTGTTGCCTAAGCGCATTCGCGGTGACTTTCAGCATTTGCTGAATTCGCCAAAAAAGCACGACATCGTTACATTCCATCTGAAAGCATTCTGTCTATAAAAATGTTCGAACAGGCTAATTTCAGTGATTGTGTAAATCTTTTTTCCTCTTTTCACGTACTTCGTTTTCATGCCCGGTGTGGTATAAATAATATCCTTTTCTGCAATCATACGCTCTCGCTAAACTTTGTTGTAGGAAAAATCTCCTGTACACAGGATGCCACGTTTCCCGAATGAATTCGTTATCAACCTCTAATCCGTTCCTTTGTAAATTCTTTCTAACAGTTGTGAGCTCGTCATGTGTTAGAGTCGGTGCATGTTTCTGCGATCAGGAATACATGAAATAAATGCAACAAAAGAGTTTTATTTAACTGTGAGTTTTATCTATGTACATATACCTTATCCGCGTAGAGAATTTTATCCAGCTCGTTCTTGACTGCCGTACGTTTCTGTTGCTCCTCGGTTTGACTCTGCCAATACATCCATCGATCCTTACGATCAGGCCCCAGCATATCGCGGAGAATCTGTTCTGTGCTCTGCAGTTTTTCCTTAACCGAAGTTTCCAAGAAACGCACTGCCTGGTCCCATTCACGTTTATCATTCACGCTTCTATCTTCTAAGATGTTAAGTTGGATAACGCGTAGCATTTCCGACGCCTGAAAAAAAGAAATTATGTCTGTCAGTATCTCTAATTCATTAATGTTACAACTTTTTATAAGAGAAAGAATCGAAAAGATAGAGCTAAACCTAAAAATTATATTTACCTTCTCTTCCCACGAATGACGTCGCATTGCCTCATTTACTACGGCATTCTTGAGGTTATCGAAAATGTCATCGTGATCCGGGCTCAGTCGAGCCTGCGACATAAAATTCTGAAATTCCTGCTGCAAACACTCCCATCCACTTTCGACACTACGCGCAGGTAATTGTTGCTCAGCCCAATGTCTGAGCTTAATGTCGACCGTGGTATTGAATGTGTCTATAAGGAGAACGTGCGATTTTTAGGAGATTTTCCATCTATTCAATGAAGAGAGAACAAGCTATCAATATATACTTGGATTTCCGCTTTGAGCAGCAGGCAAATAGATGTTCTCGAAAACGTGCATACTGACTTTGTCCCAATTTCGCGTCATCAGCACTTCCTCCCAGTGTCTCGGTGACACTTGGGACAAATTGACTATCTCGTCCAAAATCTCGCCCCGCGCTCTTTCGAAAAGTTCGTCTCTATCCAGCTCCCTCAACCTAAATACGTAATACAATAAGTTGAAATCGAAATCAAAACTGTTTCTTTCAATTATTTACCTTGGAAAATTATTCTTCCATTCCGTCTCCAAATTGAATCTGGTAGCTTTGAACGCGTCTGCTTGTTGTTCTACCGTTTCACGAACCATCTTCCAAAAGCATTCGGCCACTGCCAGGCTCAAATTTTTGGTGGTCACTTGACCAGACATTGCTAAATCATCTCTGAACAATCAGAGATTCATTATATAATATCGATAATTGCATTTAATGCCGACAATGTTTTCGAATGGGCTTATGTCTATACTTACTTGAAGAGTTTAGAATTTCTAAAGAACTTCTCCTCGTAATCCTTGATCGTTTGTATACTATCATCCTGTTTTCCGCGACCAGTGACCACGGCGAAGTAGCCTAATGCTTTCATTGGAAATAGTTTACCAGATAATATTTTACGCAGCCTTTCGGGATTAGTCAAATTCTCTTCTGCCATGTCAACCTGTCGCGAGAAAATAACATTGCAGTGATATCTACATCTTTTAGTTGAAGAAAAAAAAAGAATACTTTTGTCAAAACGAAGATCGTTCGCTTTCCCGATGGATCCATTTGAGCTACGAGATCGGTCACGTTACTTCTTTCCGCGTCGACGGAACCGTCTTGTATGCATAGAATGATCGCGTTAGGATTACTCATGTACTGCTGGCTCATCTGTTTGATTGCCTCGCGAGTGTCTTCCGCCATATCAACGGTTACTGTCTGTCTCAAAAAATTTTTTAACTTTGTGAACAAAATTTTCTTGAAAATTTATAGTGTAAAAAGTATTATATACATACGCTAATAATACCAGGTAAATCGACTAGAACCATACGTTGGAGACCCGGTCCCTTCACTGTCATGGAAATGACATCGGGGCTGACTGTCTTTCCATTTTTAACACTATTCTTCATTCGCAGTTCCACCTCCCGTCTGAGCTCGGCCAACTCCGACTCTTTCGTGAGATCGAATTCTCTGGAACTGTCTTTAAATTGCGCTATGTGATAAGGACCTTCGCTCAATGTAACTTTGACTGGTGCTCTCGTCATCATTTCACCTCCGCCTCTATACAGCGCAATAATAAATATTACTATTACTTTTTATGATCGAATAATATATTAATTTATATTAATTTATGTAAAATATAAAATAATATAAAAATAAATAAAATAATTAATATAATAAAATGCAGAAGCAAGTACCTTGGAAATATCCTTGCTTGAGCAATCATTTCAAGCACAGATGTTTTACCGGAACTTTGGTCGCCGACGACTACTACTCTAGGCAAATGATCAGCAGTGGAATAGGCACTATCGTAGTCATTAAGCTCATCCAAGACATCGCTGTACATATCGATTAATGACTTCTGTGAAGACAAAAAAAACTTAGACAATTGAAACAAATTACATATACTAATGCTATACGTGTACAAAAATTACTTTGATCTTTTTATTGTTAAACTTCTGGTTCCCTCGTAAAAGTATCTGCTTGCGTAATTCTTTGTTCTCCCTTTCTAATCTCTCTATTTCGCGCTGATATTTTAATTGCATCTGCATCAGCTCGTCCTGCATGGCGTTCATCCTCTGCTGTGATGATTCTTTAATAAAAAGGAAAGAAGATATTGTGAAAATGCAAAATGATTTTCGATACTGTGAAAAGATCGTAAATCAATGATATGTACGTACGAGCTTTCTTACGTTCCTCGTCAGTATTATTATTATTAGCCAATGGGCGTGCAAAGGCAACCACATTTTTGGACAACTGCTCTGTTGTTTCTGTTTAAAAATAAGACAGCACGTATCTTTAATTTGTAACAATTTGTAACAATTTGTAATTTGTTCTGTAAATGCAAGAAAGCTAGTATCAATTGATGTGAAAAATTAATATGACTATTTTATGTGCGTAAGCAATTTCGTGTATGACAAAATTAAATTAAAAAATATTTTTTAAATTGTTTTGTACATGCAAACCAATGCAAAAAATAAAATAAAAGCAGCAAATAATGGCTTTGTCCCATTCAGTATTTAGAATATGTGTCCATTGTCATTAGATCCTATAGTTGTGTTTAACACCTTCAGCTTTTTTGCTTCATAAATTTTCAATTATCGAGAAGTCATTTATCTGTAAAATGCTGAATGGACAGAAGATAGATGAAATAATCTCAAAATCTTTACACACCTGAATAAGTTTGTTTTGCTACCATCGAGATGGTATCAAACGCACCTGAACAGAACAGACCACAATAAATTAATGATACAAATGCATGTAATACAGTGCTCTGCAGTAATAAAATTACATATCATTAAATTTACGTAAAATATTCGTATTTTATAATAGAAATTAAAATTATATAAAGATTAAAATAAAACAAATAAACAAAAATGTATATCAATGTTAACACAAATTTATCATGCACATTTTTGCATACAAGCAGTACATTTAAATGAACGTTGCACATGAATAAATCACAGCAATTAAAGGATCTTGGAAAAAAGGAATTAGATCCTTTAGATTATAATGATCTGTGTTGTGATGATTAGGATTATTAAGTGATAAGAAAATGTCAGGCAAAAGGAATATATAATAACAGGAGATTGAACAGGACACTTGATAAATAAATAGGTCATTAAAAGGAACATATACGAACAGCAATGTGATGTATGATATATCAGGAATAGAAAAGTCTGGTTAATAGACCGAGTAATGTATAATACAAATTGAATAAGAGAAGCCTTCTACGGTCATAGCTAGATTTTCGTGCTGTGTTTGTTTGTGTGATTTTATAAACCTATTCAAATTTAACGAAACTGCGCGCTGATTACTTTTCAGACACTGAGGCCTCAGTGGTTGAAGTGGTAAGATGCCCGGACCGGAGATTCGGGAGGTTCCAGGTACGAACCCTGGCTGAGGTGATATTTTTCGCAATAAATTCTTTACAGTTTTTTCAGGGAGGTGGGGGAAAGTTTCAATATCTAGATGCAAGTCAGCATCAATCATTATTAAATTAATTTTAATTTAATAATAACGTGATATTACTCATTCGGATTTAACTTAGGGCTGTGTTATGTCTGAAAAGTAATCAGCGCGCAGTTTCTTTAAATTTGAATGGGTTTATAAAATCACACAAACAAACACAGCACGAAAATCTAGCTATGACCGTAGAAGGCTTCTCTTATTCAATCTGGTTAATAGACTTATCACTCACTCTGTATTGAGCTATTCTCTTGGTAGCTATTTTGACTTTCTGCTGCCTTAATAGCGTTATCCAATCTTTGATCAAACCAGTTTCTGTATTCTCGATACTTAGCTACCCCAAACTCCTTTATACGTGGATCTGTTTGCATTTGTCAGTTTTTATCATTAACCCATTTCACTTTGCCTCACATTTTCACAATTACGAACGGCTACAGATTTATTCTGCTTACCAATCTCAATCTTATCGGCTACATTCTTAATCGACATGAGCGATTCGCGGAAATCCTGCCATTGCTTTTCGCTGGGCATCAAATTTTCTAGCCATTCCAAATCCGGGAGTCCCTCCTTCCACTGTTCGTATTTCTACACGAATAGTCTTATGATTATAATACTTAACATTTTAATAAACACAGTTATCTTTAATACTTTAATGCACATTTGTGTTCTGTGCATCTCTTTTCTTTAAAAAAGTCTTGTTAACTATAATTAATTATAACATTTATAAATTTTTTAAAACACAAAATATACAAATACGTTCTAAAAATGTTAAAGTATATGTATGTAAGACTTACTTAATAATCTTTATATCCCTGGTAAAAACTTTTCTTATAATTTTTATACGAATTAGGACATTTTTCAGAAATACTCAGAAATACTTAGAAAGTCTACATCTTCTCTTAGAACTTTTCATACATGCAAATTCTGAAATATTCTAACATTTCTCATCCCATAATTTCTAAAAAATACTTTTAACTTTTTTAAATTTTATAATATTTTGTCAGAATAAAATATCTTACAAATCTTAAGATATTTCATAATTAATATATATAAAAAATTCTGAGAAAAGATGTAAATTTTCTAAGTATCTCTGAAAAGTGTTTCAATACGTATGAAAACTGACAAAGTTATAAAATTATACAGAAATTTTTAAAAATTCTGATAAAAATTTTTATCAGGGATATTTGTAAGTAATGAAAATTAACAATGGACATGAACAACCTACAGGGTGTAGTAAGAGCTCAGAAAACAAAGGTATTTGCATCAAATATTAGTATTAAATAAGGTATCATCAACAGAAGTATAGGAAATATCATAGCTTCAAAGAGGATATGAGGTAACACTTACCTTCTGCAAGGTAACGCCACCACCAACTGCACCTCCTAAGAGAATATATCGAATTTTTAATGCTCCCCTTAATATCCTTGTTATCACCATAGCATATCCACGATGTGGATTTGCAAAGTATCTCAGTTGAGGTGATGCTAGCAATGGCCTGCAGTGTCTGCTAAATTTCCCAGACATTAACTTCCGTGTACTAACAATTGTTATTGGATGCCTGGAGGTTTTGGCGACTAGTAAAATTCCATGGCTAAAAGAAACAAATACTGACTCAACTGGGAGAAGAAAGAATCAAATTATTCTGAGCAATTAAGGTTATGCAGCTAAAAAGAAATTTTTAATAAAAGAGAAATGCTGAAGAGACATGAAGAAGGTAACAAAATATCTTTTAGTAAATGCAGCCTAGGAGCAAATTTCGGTGCCAAAAAATGTGTTTTTTTTGTACGTAAATTTTAATAATGAGAAAGAAGTTTATGATCTAACCTATCACAGCGAGCGGATGTTCTATTACAAGAAATACAAATTATATGTAACTCAAACAAATCATTTTATGTAACGTATAAGTTTGTAAGCAAAAGAGAAACAATTCGTTATTTCGTTTTATTTCAATTATAATCACGTCCATCTCACCTGAATTTTCCACATATGATTTGCTCCATTTTATCGGAGCAATCGTTGCCCGTCTTCGATGAATAACAACGCTTGAGGTAGCGAAAAATATCTATGAAATTTCACGTGCATGCGTTGCAAATATACATGTGACGTAAGTCAGGAAATCAAAGGTGTAAAACGGTCTCGAAAAGCCGACGATCCGGGCATTACATGCATCGCGGATTCATCTACTTGTTCGGAAACATTGCACATTACGCAATGTACGCATGGTATGATTGCCAAAAAATTGTCCCCATCCCTAGTCAATTTGGAAACGATGCCACATTACAGCGAAAAAATTTCCTAGTCTGTCTGGCTTGAACTTCGGGCGGTAACCACTGTAACCAGTCACTTTCGGTAAATCCAGAAACCAGATTGGCCGCCACGTTATTCCCTAACTTTCATTTCTGAGATAAAATCCCCAAATCCAAATCATTGGCGATACTGCATGAACGGCAGTGTAGGGTCATTTCAATGTGTGGCGACTCTGTTCGAATGTTTCGAGAATTTTTTCAAATTTGAATTAAAGTATATCTATGATAGAAATACTGTATTATTTAGAACGGGAATTATCTTCTTGTATAAAAATATATCAAAATTTATATATGTAAATATATTTTCCAGTTCTTATTTAAATAGAAAGACGGAATTGTCGAATAATTTTATTTTTCTTTGCAATCCTTATATTACAAAACATACTTTTCCAGACGCATTGAAAATATGCTCTATTTACATTGGGTCGTCGCCTAGTTTTGTGCTAGAGATTTCTTTTTTTAAATCTTTACAGAAATAATATTAATTACTATTCGCATAGGCTTTCGTATTTTATATATGTATATATATGTATGTATATATATAAACATATAATATATAATTATATATATACATATATAATTATATATAATTATATATATACATATATAATTATATATAATTAT
>QKQZ01050996.1:0-18471 GCA_003595255.1 Solenopsis fugax
ATATATATATATATATATATATATACTCGCACGATCCGCGATGTATACGAGGCGCACGTACGACGCGCGCGCTTCGACCGTGACGGCATTCGCGAAATTGTGCACTCCGCAAGTCAATTTTCTCCCTCGCGGCGCAACGTCGCGCTCTTGCCTTGCCTTGACTTGGTAAATCTCGATGAGAAGACGAGTCCCCAATCCAGTCAGGATATGCAACAAACAGTTAGATACCCTAGAATGTGGTAATGTTCGTAAATTTTACGTGCACACAACCCCCACGTACTCCTCTTACCCTAATCCATTTTAGTAAGCGCCGTTTCTAAGCGCTCAGCTATCCCATTGGTCACCAGAGATGATCCAACTCTGTCAAAGTTTATAATCAGGTCATTTGTGTTTATATAAAAATTTAGTAGGCATTTCGAATCTGCGGAAATGCTTGCTCACTTTGCATTCTTGGATAGCCGTCGCACGGGACAAGTTTTCCTCATTGTAGCGCAACGTTTCGCACTCGAGACGATGACGGCGCGGGCGACGGGGCCGAAGTGCCGAACGGTATCGGTCGTCGCCGGCGTCATCGCACAGAACGGCAAATAATTAGCAGCGGCGCGACGTCGGAAAGAGAGGAGAGCCAGGCTCTCTGCATCGCTTATAGCGCGCGGCTCGCGTGGAATGCCTCGCGGGCCTTTTGCGGCATTCCCGGACAGTTATTCGAGGCCAACGTTCGAGAGCGCGGCTGTATGGAGCAGCCGGGGCCGGGGACCGGGGGAGGGGGGGGGCCCCCCGACGCTGGTGAGCGTCGTCCCGAACGACGTCGCGTTTCCGCCGTGCGGGAAAACGACGAGGACGAGGACGAAGAGGAATGGAGTTTGCTCGCAACGGGGCCCGCCGTCAGAGTCCCATCATCGCCGGTATGCGGCGATATTCATGCAGTTTTCTGACGCGCGGCTAATATGCGCGCACGCATCGATGCGTGCTCGCCAAATAACAAGGTGCTAGGGTAAACGCCAATCAGCAGCCGAGGTAATCGCGCCTTTCATGATACCGCACACAGGTCCACCTCCGGCTCGGGGTTTTCTCTCTTTTTCTCTCTTCCTCTCTCTCTTCGTCACCCCATCCCATTCACCCTGCCGTCAAAACGATCGCACCGGACGTGTAATCAAACGCGATGCCGACGTTGTGGGAATACATTTTCGCAAGGGGGCCTATCGCGGCAGTAAGGAGAGCACACTGTGCGATACGAGATTACACGGTATGGCCTGAGAGACTAGTCGTTAACTCGCGAAATTTTAATCAGCCTTCTAGGAGATTGCGCGATATGCATGTAGACAAAAAATTGACTACTGACACTGCTGCAATGTGGACATATAGAATAGCTTCTTCTACTTAAAATTTAATCGATTTCGAGCTAAAAAGCTGAGCATTAACTCAGCACCTCTCTGCTTTTAAAATAAGTTCCGTGCAAAATTTAATTACGTTAATAAAAAATATTTTATGTACAAAATTTACGTTTAGAAAAATTTCTTTTTTCACGGAAGAAACAATCTAATTCTTACTTAACTCTTAACTGGTATTATACAATATAATCTTTCTTTAGTACATATAAAGTACCCTGGAGCCTCAATCCACTTTAGGCTGAAATATATACTCGAGATTGTTTTGTAATCATTTTATTGTACACGGATAACTTTAGAAAAATTAAAAATAATATTTCGTCTAAAAGAATAAATACAGCTGATAGCTGAATAAAATTTAAATATCTAATGCTGTCCTTGAAGAAAAAGAAAAATTACACAAGTTGGGAATCACTGGAGACTCCGTACAGAGGAAAATAGATTGGTTGATACAGCAAATAGCTTGCTACGCAAGTTTAACGTTTCAATTATATTCAATTATAATTGCTTTCAGATATAATTTTCTTTGCCGTACTATCTGCTTAGTTACAAATGTTAAACTCGCGCAGCAAGTCATAGCCTCGCTGTTTTATTTTTCCACGCGGGAATAATCCAGTTAAGGGTTAATTATTCCGTAATCGCCTTACAAATACGGCGATTTTTCAACGCTGGTTTGAGAGTTCAATTTATGAGTCAGCAGTAATCAATAAAAATGTTCCGCTGAAATCCACCTTTTTTTTTCCAGGCGGGTGATTCACTCCGTTCGCGTTATCCCGTCGGTGACCTCGATCCCTCGAAAGCGTTAGCGGGGGCCTCGTCGCAGTTAAATTCCGAGCAAACTCAAAGTGGCTTCGTTTGCATCGCGGTAATTAGTACGGGCCGTCCCGCGCCTCGGCCTTTGGTGCACACCTTTTCACACTTGCGCGCGCTGGCGCGGCCCCGAGCGAGCACACGCGGGTGCGCGTGCACCTGCGCCATAGCACGGCGCTAATTGGCACGAATGGCACGGATTGTTCCCCGAGGACGATGTTTTTCGAGACACTTATTGAAATTATCCCCGCGCGGTGGCGGTCGCCACCACCGCCGCGGCGTTCCGGCGGAGTAAACAGGAAAATTTCAAAGTTGCGAAAGATGCACTCGGACGATTAAGCCGGTGAGCGCTTCGTTTTCAAGCGCGTCACGTGCTTTTCGCGTATTACAATTATCTCCGGATCGCGTGTCGCTACGACGGAGTAAACAGGAAACTTTCGAGTTGCGAAAGATGTATGCGCGAATGACAGGAGGAAGTACTCTCGCGCGCACATATCCTTTGTGTTTAAGTAGGGAGGAATCTAGAGCGGAAACGCGGGGAGAGCGGGGGCAACACGGCACCTGCAGTTTCCTTCCAATCCCGCGTCTCGTTTAAATCTTATCAATCCTTATTAGCCTCTAATATCAACTTGTCCCTTGACATTTTTTTTTTTCTCGAAAAGATCCGAGATCAGTTCCTCACAACAGACAAATTGCGTACGTCCTGCAGGACATGCTCCATACAAACGATCGCGCGCCACTCGCTCGAGATCGTTATATAAATTTTCTCGCTGCTCGCACAGCGCGATGCCGTGCTGAGACAGCGATCCACTCGGAGGAGTCTCTCTCTCTCTCTCTCTCTCTCTTTCTCTTTTACGGGAGAGAGATTCTTATGCCGGCCACGTTATCTTTTCCCGCGTGCAGTTTACACGTATCGCTTCCTCTTCATGAGCACGCTGCAACACCGAGCTAGGCTACGAACGGCACGCGATGTGTCTCCTCCCAATCACGCTTTACTCTTCCGGTTCTAATACTCGTGAGAGAGCGTAATATATATGTATTTTTTTATCCCTTGCGAAAGATCTCACCCCGACCGCTCGCCACATCCGACTCGGATTCGAGTAAGAGCGACGTTACCGCGAAGAGTCCCACGTCTACGATAAACCGATACCCGCTATTGCGATGTACCGCGCGAAGAAGCGGATTACGAGCCGGTTATAGCATCGCGCGCGGCTGCAACTCGCGCATTCCAGCGCGAGCGAGGATGAGGAGGAGCGGATCTCGCATCGCATTCGTTCGCGCACTCAAACGGCGATCCCGATTCCGCTGACTTCTGGCGTGTTCGTCCTTCGTTCTTCGTTCTCTCCGAGCCCGAGGGAGGAGAGCGAGCCGGCGACTTCTCCTCTCTCTCTCTTTCCTCCTCGCTCCGGGCTAGAACGCAGATGACATCGGTTCTCCGTTTGCTTTGGCGGATATTTAAATGCAGTTACGGCGCTTACGTGCTTCCTTCGCGCGGCGTCTCCGATTGCATCGGTATTTTCTCGAGCCGCATATCCGCGCGGACGACGGAGGACGTTTCGCGTCACGACGATTTGCGCGATGTAAGCGATTCCGTCGCGAGCAGCGGCATGGTTTCGCCTTCCGCCATCGCCGTTCTCGAATACCGTCGCGTTTGCGGTGTAGTTTTAGGTTTAGTGGATAAGGTCGGAATATACGAGGCGCTCATTATGCGCGTTTCTAATCCTAACAGAGTTTCCGCGACAATCGTAACTCGCGCGGAGGCTGGAACAGGAATTTTACATGAGCGTTCCGCATGAGCGTTCCGCATGAGCGGCACACAAACACGAGTATCGCGGATGCTTTCGAAGGTTTTATGCCGTACATATTTCTGAACGAGTGTAATTCAAATCACACGTTCGTACCATTCAACATTTTCCCGCATCTTCCTACAATTTTTAACTTTTTCCGTCACGTAGGCGCCCCGTAAGAGAGCTCTCCATTTTCATTTGAGTGAAACTCACGTTTACAGGAGGAGAAGGAGGAGGAGGAGAAGCGAGATCGAAAGTCGGCGTACGTTTACGAACAATAGCTTTTTGTATAGAAAACTGTTTTAACTGTGACGCGCATCTGCAGCGCGTTACTTACACGTCCCATGCGAACGACTGCTTGACTTGATCGCCTTCACAGCCGCCGTCCGTTTTCGCTGAGAATTCAGAGTCACTCGATATCACGCGCGTGGCTGACATTCAATCGGCGTCGCGATTCTAGTCGCTGTCGCTCTCCGCTGTTTTCTCCGCGGGCATTTCGGAGAAGAAGCCGGCCGAACTCGAACGTCCCATTTGATCGCGTCGCTCGTACGCGAGACGTGACCTGCGCGAGTAATATGTGTCCGCCGCTCTTTTCCTCAATCTTTTTCTCTCTTCCTCTCCTCTGCCCTCTCCATCTCCCCCCTCTCTCTCTCTCTCTCTATCTCTCTCTTTTTCTCGGGGAACGATCTTTCCTCGTTTCCCATCGTTTTAATCGCACGAGGAAAATGCCGAGGCGCCACGCGCGCGCATTTAGCATCAACAGCTTGGCGCGCGCGGATGCGGTTTCGCATATCCGAATGCTGTTTTTCCTCGTGACGCCACGGCGAATCTCGGTCAACGCTAACTCTCCAACGTTGGCGCGGGTGACACATGTCCCGCGCCATTAACCGCGTCATGGCCAACGCGGTTGTTATTCGTACTCGCTAATTTAAGGTACCCCGAGGACCTTCTCTTGCGAAACATCAGGAGGTTTATTTATATCACTCGCATAGAGACATTTGCAGAAACCCCAACTGTATTATTTCATTATTTTCACAATTGTACATAGATATATATCCGTATACACATTTTACGATTAACTAAACGTATTTCTATCATACACATTCGCATATGCAGGGTGTATGATAAAATTTTGCCGTTATCTATATCAAATTATCTAATTGCTAATTGTGTAGATGAAGAAATGAAGAACTTTATCTTATCTTTATCTTGATTATTAGAATGTATTAGATTATCATCTTCATCTTTATCTCAGACAAAAGTTTTCAAATTAGCTTTTTTTAAATTATCTAAATTAATGAGTATTGTTCTTGGCTTTAATCTCCAAGTTTTCATTTATCCTAACGTCTAATAGGAGAACTTTCTGAAGTGAAATCGGTTGCACAGATCAGAAAATGGTAACGCAATGTGAAAATTGTCGCAATACTACAAGTGATTGGAAAACTTTTACAAGAATCTTTGTCGGTCATTATAATGTGAATTGTACATTCCCTTTATATTTTTCAACTTTGATTTGCGTAATGATCCAAATCAAAAGAAGAACAATTTTGGTCATATTTAATTATTTGAATAACTCTTGTTTTATAGAAACATATATAAATAAAAAGATAAATGTATTATTTTCATAGCCTAAATTGTTCAACAGCGACATTTTAAAATTATCTAGATAAAGCGATATAATTTTCTTTTATTTAGATAAGTTTAAAGTCAAATAATTTTTATCTTATCTAATATTTACATAATTTTTCTTATTTTTATCTAGACAACTTTATCTAAGCATAACGTTATCTAAGCATAACGTTGCGCGCGTATGACGAATCATTCAGACGCTTGCTAAAATTTTTAAATAAATGGTGCATCATTAGAGTTGAAGATAGTGGCTGATAGTCGTCAATTCCGATTTGTTAAATCTATCATTTACATTTCGTTCTCAACACGCGCGCGCACCCACACGAAGACACGTGTTTCGTTCCGAAAATGCATTCAAGATGCTCTTCACAAGACGCTCCTGCTGTCTCTTCGGGAGGCAGGAACGCGAGGTTCGCTGCACTTGCCGCGCGCGAGCGCATATCTCGCGTGCACTTTCGTCATCGATGTGCCCCCACACACGAGAGCCACGGTTTTGCTCGGAGCAAAAGCGAAGAAAACGCCTGGTATCCCGAGAATGCTGTCTAGGTAGGAGCGGCCCTTGCCTGCCAGGACACGCGAAGATCCTTTTAACCGAGGAGTTAGTCGCTTCGAGCTAGATCCGCGAATTAAGTTATGGTCTAGCCTTTCGGCCGGTAGCCTAGCAGCTAGGATAATTATTTTAATTGTTATTCCATAACGAAATGTCAGTTGAGGCTCAATCAATCATAGACGCTGAAAAATGTCAATTTTCGAAAATGTTAGGAGGTGTTATGATGTCATGTAAGATTGCGTCATCGGCACAATTTTGCAATATTAATATGTATTTATGCTCACGTGTATATTTACATTTAAATTGATGTAATTTATGTCAGATTTAAAATCACGATTTCAGATATATGTAAATTATTTTAGAAAATAAGAATTTATGATTTATATTGGCGATATACGAGTCTGACAAATTTCTCCTAAAGTCGTGCGATAATATCTTTTTTTGAAGGTTATGATAAATAGAAACTGTGACCGCAGGTCACATCAGTCTTTTCTTGAAATGATGATCCATAATTCATAAATCTTTTGAGTCTCCACACAATCTGATCTTTACACAACGCAGTCCTGCATTTGCAATTTCGGTACGAGCGCACGTTGCAGCGGACTGACAAACGAGAGTCAAAACGATCATAAGTCAAAATGACGAGAATGACGAGACTGACGAGGACATTGTTCGGCAATGACCGTAAATTAAATTGGGACAGTAAAAAGACGAGTGTTACGAGCGGGCGGCCATCATTAATCGGTACCGATAACATAATAAAATCGTTAAATTATCCCTTTCCCGCAATAAAATGAATCATTAAACGTACGTTCGATCGAGAGCTCAGTCACGCGTCGCTAAATACATCGTCGTGAGTGATTGTTTATCGGCGAAGGGGCAGTTGGTAGACGCGCGGCTGCCATCCGATTGCCACACATTGATGGATGATGATGGCAATGAAGTCGTTAAAGGTGCATACTCGTCACGGGGGACGTAAGGAGGAAGGACGGGACAGGGCTCTCTCATCGGGAGAGGAGCCGGGGGCAGGCGCAGGAGTCTTTGCAAGGCGAAGTCGTTCGACTTCGGCCTTTGATCGGCGCGCACACGCGGGTCGTCTCCGTTCCTCGCGACCCCGGCACCTTTAACGGCGGCGAAGTCGTTAGGCGCACTTACACTCCCGGGCGAAACTTCGCGCCGTAAACTCCGCCGATTTTTGCGGCAGCGTGCAAAACACGGCAACGGGACGCTAATCGACTTCGCGAGAGACTTCGCCGTGAGTTATCAATTAGCGGTCGGGAGTGCTTATTATTACTGGCTTTCCCGTGAAAGTCGTCGGCTGGAAGCTCCCTTGAAAAAAATTGCGCGCCGGATTCATCGCGGCGTTCATCAATTGAGCTATTAATCGATAATGATAGTAATAACGCCGTTAAAAACGTTCTCTGCCGAGTTTATGATCGCCCGAACAAAGTGGCTTAAAACGCCCTCGCCGGGACCGTTGGTCCGTCGTCGGTATCGCCGGCCATTACGGATGCACAATATCCAGCAATTTATATATTGATAGTTGATGATAGTAATAAAGCCGCTAGACTGCCCTAACCGTGCGCCTAGCGAGCGCGATGAGGGCATGAGGGCCGGCGACCGGGGCAACGGGATTGCACAGGAGATCGCGCCGCGCGTACTTTCGCGGGGCGCCCTTTGATCAGCGGGCATCGCACAATCTCGCGCCCAATGTGGATCCAAGATTTCCACGAATTTCGCGGATTGATGTATGGCGGTGGTGAAGGAAATTGCTAGGTTCTCTCTCTCAAGCGCCCGGCTTTGCCTCGCGTCTACGAAACCGTCGAAGATGGAGGCGCCAGGTAAATTTCGCAGAAAATTAAGCGTCCCGCCGAAAAGCGAAGCCTTTCTCGCTCGTGTAGTAGGCAACGCTGCGGCGAGGCTGCGGCGAAGCTGCGGCGAGGCTGCGAATACCCGATCGACTGATCGATCCGATCGATAATGATAGTGATAAAGCTCCTTAGATTCCTCCTCGAGTTTAAGAGACGGCTAAGTGGCGCGCCGGACGAATCTAATATTAAATCGCGACTCGTTGTATCGATGATCTTGGTCAATCTATCGGCACATAACGTAGGATAACAGTAGCGTTAAGATCTGAGGTATCAATTATCACCGGGATTGTTGTTGTGAAATCCAGCATCCTTCCTCGATATATCTCACGTAAATATAAAGGCCAGTTGCGGGAACGTCAGTTAATTCCGACCGCAGTCTAACTACAAATTCAAGACCGTAATTTAATTAAGTTTTAATCAATCGACACTGGCGAAACTGGCGTTTAACAATAACGAGGCTGTCAATAGCACGTTCAGACGCGTCCGAGAATTCGCTCCGAAGACGGGCCGCTCCGCGAGGAATCGCACGAGAAATTAAACTTCGCGGCGCGAAGTTCGAGACACGCGGAGTTTCCCCCTCGGCCGCCGATGAGTAGAGACACGACCATTTGATGCATCGCCATTGCAGGTAATAACAGTAATAATGCTGCGTCGGGTCACTGCGTGCGAGTCCTCCGGTCATCGTCGACGAGTGGCACGAATCTCGCTTGTGGAGAGCGTTCTTTCCGACGACAATACAAGGCGATAGATCTGTATTCTTATGCTGATAGACTGATTGATAATTATAATTATAACAATTAAATGTGATTGCTCGATCAACGATCTTTGAGAAGATTGCTTTATGTTTGAAATTTACTTAAAGAGAGAATCTTTGGAGAGCGATATGCGAAATATGTACGAGTCTCGTAGCAGGAATGATAAGAAGCGATTAGACTCTCTGATGATCCTGAAGATTCAAATCGGTTCTATGTAGGAACCGGTAGGCAGAAGGCAGCAAACAGCTGTGCATGACAAGAATCTGACAAGAATTTCGCTGGCGGTAGGGCACCAAATGCGAGTGTGTCGCTTGAAAGCGCTGGAAGCGAGTAGACAAAAAGGAAAAATGCATCCGCGTTGCAATCACCTTTCACACCGGCTCACCTTGTACGTCCGATGAGAATGTACAACGGAATATTATTAAACAATCATTTCTAGAATGCGTTTCCTACACTTGCGGAGCCCGTGGCACGCGGCGCAATCCCTGCCGATAACAGGCGCATAAATTCCGATTAAACGTACGCTATGGTTTGCGCTCGCTCACTTTTACTTTCCGCTGGCCGCAGGAAGAGAAACTAAGTTGCGTGTGAGTATTGCCAACGACGGCGACGACGACGACGACGACGAAATGTGTCTCCTCGACCATTCGTTCCGTTCCGTAAGAGAACGACGTATGCGTCCGCTCGCGGAATTCGTCGAATCATCGTTGGCTAAATATAGAATCTCTCGCCATCTCGGGTGTCACTCATAAAAAGAGCAGCGAAAGGCCATAAACGCGCGTCTCGCGCTGCTGACGGGTGGTGCACCTTAAGCGAAGATCCATCTCTCGAGGACGATCGAGAGCGCCTCTTTGAACTCGCTCGCTCGTGAAAAACCATCGCGGAAGATGTGGATCTCTCTCTCTCTCTTTCTCTCTCTTTGTCTCTATCCTTTGCAGAAGACTTCGCTTCGCACAAGAGCACGACGATACCTTTCATCGCCAACGAGGTAAGAAGCATCTTGTGCTGCGCGAGGAGAAGCGAGGAGATCAGAACGGCGACGACGTCGGAGTGACGGGAGAGGAGGAAGGGAGGAGGGAGAGGTAGATAGATCGTAGATAGAGGCAGAAGTGAGTGGAAAAAGGTGAGGAGAGCGGCGAGCATTTGCTCGACGCGGCCTTAGAAGGTCGCTAGCTCGAGCTAGCCTTCTTTAGCATCCTGCACGCGGCGCGCGTTCTCTCTTCTCGCTCTTCTTTCCTTCTCTCTCCCTCTCTCTCTCTCTCTCTCTCTTCTTTCTCCTTTTCTCGTGATCGTCCGCTGTTCACTCCTTCTCCGTTTTTCTCGGCATGCACAGCCTCAAGATCAGACCACCGTCTATGTATCTACATCGAACTGCAACCGGCAGTGCACTCGATACACACATATACACGTGTGAACTGACCTCGAGGCTGCCACGGCCTGAACTCGCTCGGTCGTCTCCACTTCATGGAGATACGACCGCGAGCGAGTAAACGCCGGAGGAGGATGCACCTGCGCCCGAGTATCCGGATGCAAGGTGCACCGGTCAGAGGCTCCTTTCTTCTCCTCTTTCTTCTTCTATTTCGCGTAACTTAGGTGTATCTAGCTTTACATGGACTGTACTCTGAGTCAGAAACCGATTGCGAGAATCGACGCCTTCGATCAGCTTGGTTAAAGAAACGCTCGAGATTAATTCGTAGTTGGAGCCCGAGCTCGATACTTTAGATGATCATAATAAAAATGCTTGTACGTATAAATAAATAAAAAGAAGAAAGGAAAGAAAGAGATCATAGGGAGGCTTCACCCTGCGAATAAATAAATAAATAAAGCAATTAGTTCGAATAACACTGCGCGGCGTTACCCTTTCGTGCGAAAATAGGTCACTACTTGTCGACATGAGTCAAAATACATGACGCGATATTTTATACTTAATTCCGTATAACGGAGCTTAATTTAGCTAAGAGCAATTAGCGTGTCGTAGACACAGCGCGATAAGGACCAGATAAAGGTTAAATACAGCTTACCGTATGCAAAATTATAATCGTATACGTTAATTACGCTCGTGCCGCGCCAATTATGAACTGAACTCAACTAGCGATCCTTCGCGTTCGCGAATTGAAAGCGCAAATTAATTAAAAACATTGTGGCGAATGGCGTCAGTTAACGCGAGCGGAATAGATGCGTCGTCGTCGAACGCGCAACAGAATTGCGCACAATACGAGTATCGTTGGCTTTCTCGGTCATCTCTGTCCGGCTCTTAAAACCGCCTCGAAGAGTCGCAAAATATTGCAGAAACCATTGATAAAACGAAAGACATAAAAAGAAGTGAAACATCGCATATAATATTTATATTTATGATAGCTAATGCTACACGTGGTCTCCCACGACACGCTCGGTGGGTCCAGCCGCTATAACATCAGCACACTGAATCACCAATGTCGACCATCGGATTTCGACCATGGCATTAAAATTGAATTAATTGACAATAATCCATCCGCGTTTCCTTCATTCACAATCTCGGCCATGATAATTCGAGATTTTAGTCAAGATTGCATTTGGCAGAATAAAACGATTGCTTTTTAATAAAATAATTTTTCGGCAATGGCAAATTTGAAATATTTCAATCTAACAATTTCTCTGTTTTCTTAAAGACAATGAACAAATAATTAGACTTAATTAATAGTAAATAATGTAATTAGATTTCTGTGTATCTTTTCGAGGCAAGGAGAGAAGGTAAACAGATAGAAAGAGAGCAAGAAAGAGAGAGAGAGAGAGAGAGCAGAAAAGAGGGAATGGAATCTGAACGACTAAGGCAGGTGATCGCTGCCGGAGGGTCATCGAACTGTAGCGTGGTCATACATACACAGGGGATGATTCCGTGAATCATACCGGATTTCAGGCTGGAACCCATGCGTCACCGATTAACGGATCACGAGAAGGTAGACGGAGAGAGAAAGAAAGAGAGATGGGAAGTTTCATGCGGGCCGCCCGCCGGTTCTTTGATGGCCGCCCCGGGAACCCGAGGACCGCGCTTGATCCAATCGACGGAAGTGAATTAAGATATCGGGGATGACCGCGTTTGGCCTCAGCTTTCGGATACAGGATGAGTCGATCGACGCTTACCGTGCGCCTCGTAATTAAGAACCACGAGCTGGGAGCCGGGATAGACCACGAGACACGGCCTAAAGTACACACTGGTATCCTGGGACCATCGATAAGAGAGGACAAATTAAGAAAAATGGGGCTTGATTCAATAGCGAAGCATGGATAGTTACGAAATTATTTAACGTTGAAGATTACATTGAGAGAGAGAAATGGTTGCAATTACTATAATTCGTAGTCATTTTCGGTGCCAACCATATATTTCTAGTTATTTTAACCATGCAAATTATAATTATTAGTTATTATTATTACGTAAATAATAAGCGAATGTTTAAAAAAATAGTTACATTTACTGTAATTATGATTGCATTTACTATATTAAAATGTTAATTTCATTTTTAAAAATATCTTGATATTTTACTATATTAATATTTGAAATTATCATAATTTATAAATTTTTTCATAGTTTGTAAAACTGTAAACATAATTACTGTTACTAACATTATAGCAATAATAATTATAAAAATGGAGTTCCTAATCATAAAAAAAATTATTTTAGGGTTAATTTCGATTAACTGAATACATGCTAGACAAAAAAATGAATTGTTTTTATAAAGAAAGTTATAAAGATATCTGATATCTTTAATCTTGAGGGGAATAAAAAAAATCCAATATTTAACTCTCAATTATTTGATTATTATTTTTGATTAACGAAGCATATATTAGATGGAAAGATGAATCGTATTTTTTTTAGGAAAAAAAGAAAATTTAGAAAAATCTCTAATGTTAGATTCATTTAATTATTTTAACGCATTTCTTTTACTCTCTTTCTAAAAAGGGAAAAATTTTAATCTTTCGTAATGCTAAAGTGCTACACTTAACTGTGCGTGACATACGTCGACGTTCGAGTTTCACGGCGCTATTATCAAGTAACACTTAAAAGTACGATCTCGTTGATAGATCCGTCAGATAATTTCGATCGATGCCGGTGTTGCGATCGCGCGAGTCGCCGGGCTTGTTTCTCCTTACAAGAGAGTAACATGGCGAAACCGCGCCGGGCGAAATAATACCGCGCTCAAAGGAAGCCGATGTTTGCCGATTCATCCACTTTCGCCGACCGGTGATTGGTCATCCGCGAGCGGCACGATCCAATTATCCGTCGATCAATACGGATTCGCGATCCGTATCGGCGGNATAAGATCGTCTCTTTTCTTGCCTCTTTCCGTGCGACCAGTAAAACGGCCGGCCGCCGTTGTTTCCTCGCGCCTCGATACACATCCGATCCAGTTTCGTGGATCGTGCGAACCGCCTCCTATCGAGTTTCGCACAAATCGCGCACGTAAGCCAGCTTTATGCTCCATTACACGGTGGCCGACTGTGTGCTTTCTATTATAACGCGGCTGCCTCTTACGGCGCGCGGCTCTTATCGCGAACTGCCAACGTGACTTCCTCCCGCGCAGGTAGATCTACCGCTATCGCAATGGCGATTAACATCCTTGGTGTTTGGCGTACTTTTAAAGGGACGCTGCCTTTAAGCGTCTCTTCGCTCTTCGTATCGCTTCACCGGAATGAACTTTGTTAAATATGCAAGCAGCTTATGAGTAAATGTAGATAACAAATATAAACGGGCTGATGCAAGATATGAGCGGAGTGTACGTGTAATATAAAATATGATAATAATAATCAAAAGAGAATATAATAACTGTACTTTTAACGCTAGAAATTAATTTTTAATTAAAGTTTCTTCCTTGGTTGGCGGTGCCATTTCGTCGAACGAATTCGATTTGAATTACCAGAGTCGACCTGAAGCTTCGGAGGAACGTGGGATTAATGGCCGCGCAAAAAGTACAATGGCCCTTTCGATGTTAACGAACGTGTGCGTGAAATCATCGCGAATTCTTTGGACTATCGTTTTCGATGACGTGTTCGTCGAGTTGGATGACCCTCGCCGGAATGCAACACGTGCCACGAAATCGTGCATTATCGCTGATCGCGACAGAACGAGGAGCGAGGCGAGGAGGAGGAAGGCGCGATGAAACACAATAGGATGTCCACTAACCTCCGCCTCCGAATTCTCCTTTTGTCTCGTTACCGAGTGCCACTTTTAATATACACACGAAAAGCTGCACGACCGGCGGTGCTAAATGGCGAATCGCGGTTGTAAATTTTGATTTTACGGCGCTAAGGAGAGCCGCGTCATTCACAGGACCGGACCGAACAAACACGCAAAAAGATACGAGGATAAAAGAAATAGTCAGGGGACAATAAATATAAGTCGGCTGAAAAGCAATCAATAATAATTGTCAAAGCGGCGCACCTTTAGCCTATGATTATTAACGACGACACGAATAATTTTATCGTGGATGCTCGAATAATGGCACAGTCATACGGAAGGCTCGCTAGATTTATAGGGTCTTGTACGAGAGAACCTCATGTGTCGTATACGGCGATTAATCTTTGCATCGTTATGTCGTTAGTCGAAACGTTTTTCTCTATACATCATTACGTTTATATATCATTCCTCGGGGTACGATTGCTTAATTATCATTTCGTCGTGCGAGAGCTTCGTAAATATTTAAATGGTAAACGGACAGGCTTTATGATTGCGACAGACGATCCAATGACAAATGTAAAATAAATAGGAAATTCGATACTTTCCTTTAGCATATATCGATTTTTTTTCTTAGCGTGCGCTTCGTAATCGATGCCTATAAATTCTAGGCTGAAAAGAGAAGAGCTGAAGTTGATATATTATATTTTAATGTTTTGTATTTTGATATATTAGGTATTTTTAAATTTAAATATCTAGTTAGATTTATGTCGAAAGAAAATAAATTGGGATTATAGAAACAGAAAAAAAGTTTTATAAATTTATCATAAATTCCGAGGACTAACCAAAGTCTTTTTAATGACTAATTTAATATAATAATTGCATAAGAGCAATTCCAACTCGTTCTTTTTACGATTCTTACAAGATATATTATAAAACTCTCGCAATTCTCGGTTCATGCCCAATTTAACCCTTAAACACACTGCTGGAAATCCTCTTAAAATTCGATCGCTTGCTGTGTGAAAAGGGAATGAGAAAGAAGATTCGGGCTAGGTGGAAAAAAAATTTGAAGTCTCCCCTATCGACCGATATGATTGACTAACTTCATTGCTCAAACTAAAATTAAATGACACGGAAATTAAGTTTTTTTCAGAAAGGTCTCCTAGACCCTCTAGTGTGTTTAAGGGTTAAGGAAAGCTCGAAGTATCGACGGCAATTGCTCCTAACATCCCTGCATTTAGGACTCGCGCGTTTTGCCCGAGCTTTCGACGAGTCTCCTCGTGAAAGTCACCGTTCACCGTTCAAGGGGAGGCGATTGACTTAGCGGTTGCACGCATACGCGTGTTCTCGGTTTGTCTAAGTGACCTTAGCACACGGCGACGGGTACTTTCCTCGGTAATCTTTCCCCGTCGCCGAGGCACACAGCCGCCCGTCGTTCGGATCGGCATCGAGAAAGCTTCGAGAAAGTCACCCACGAGGCGAGCCATCGTCGATCATATTCATTCTCGGGGGAGAAACGCGGTTTCGTTGCGCCGGGCGCGGGATCTTTTGCAGCTGCGCCTCCGCGTCGCCTCCTTTTCCCGGTCATCGAGTCGAAAAAGGAGGAACAGGACACGCTCTCGAGTCTAATGTTTAATCGCGAGCGCACACGCTCCATGCTCCTTCCGGCTACCATCACATTGTCTACGTTAGTGAAAGGAAGTCTGGGAGAGGTGTGCGCTGCCGCGGCGCCGTCTACGGATTTACATAGGAATGAAGCACTTCCTGCTTTTATTCTTGACTCGGCGATTACGTTCTCGGCTATATCCGCTTTTTCGAATGTATCTACACGCGGCGCAGCACACGCGCGATATTGCAATGCCGTAAATAGAACGGCGCGGTAATAAACCGTGCGGCGCGTTTAACGGGAGAAACGAGCTTCTTACGCGTCGAGTCATCGGACTCGGACTCGGCTGTTTTTGTTGGACCTCAGGTCGGACGACTTCGGGCGTCGGAACCGTCGTTAACTCGCTCGACGCCCAACCCTTTCGGTAACGGCGAAAAGACAAGGCGGCTGCGGCCGGCCGGTCAAGAAGTAACTGGTCGATCCGTTAGCCTCGGCGTAAAACCTCAAAGGACTAAGCCATTCGGCCTTCGATAGAATATCCGCGATAAAAAAGAACTGCGGTAAACGACAAAATAATTTCCGAGATGTTAAAGTCTTGCGTCGCATCTACACCGGTTACATAAGCTGCCGCCCCGGTTAATCTCGGTTCGATCAATCGTCGATTCTCTAGGTGGGAGGATCGTCATTAACTATCTCGCCCGTGTTATCGTTACGTCGGAAGTGGCACGTGCATGCAACCGGACGGATACGTAGCGTATAGGCGCGTAGAATCTCCACGGGACGTGCGATCGTATCTACCACGGTATTTAGATCGATCAGCCAGCCTCCGGACTCAGTCTGCCGCGCCAACGAGTCAAGGACCTCCTCTTCCTCTCCTCCCTCTCCGCCGGAATCCGATCGGAGAATCAGCGGAGGCGTTCATGCGCTCATTCAGCCCTTTCCATTGTTCGACTCGCGCGCCAGGCCCAGCAGCTCCGCCGCCAGACCTGTCTGACGCGAATTATCGGGAGACTCGATTTAAGTCTAGTTAACGAACGCACACCGCCTGGATCGACCATTCCCCCGGCTGGTTGAGCCAGGCAGAGATGAATTTAGGGGCGTTTGCACCGAATTTTACTCTTGATTCTACAGTCTAGCGGAAATTTAGCAATAAAAACACATGTGAGAGTGTTATGTAAGAGTACATAAATGCGACATAGAAAATTATAATTTGGAATTCGCATTCGTGCTGTTCGTTTATGTAATTTATCATCCTGGAAAATAGCACACGAATGCGGCTCATACGGCGGAAGGTGGAGATGCGCGGAAGAGGCGATTGCTGTTACACCATCGGACTTTATCGCGGTCGAAAAATCTCTTATCGCAGAGCAGCTCGGCCGAGACCGCGTTTGATCTCTTCGAAAAGCCAGTGTTTACGTCCTCGTTTAACCGTCCATTGTTCCCGTAACTGTGCGGTATACCTGTCTACCGAGAGAAAGAGAGAGAGAGGGGGGGGAGGGCCCGTCTAACGCGACCGATGTAGGTTATCGCGAAACAGGATTTAAATCTGACAATGCGCAACCCACTTTCGGATAATATGCAACAACGCCGTATTTCAGATCCGCGGGATGGAAATGCATGTATGTACGATCAGATTCCCTTACGCCGGCGAATAATAACCACCCGTAATCTCCGAACGAGATCATAACTTTTGTCTTTAATCTCCGTGCGAATAGCGGCCAGCTGGTTCGACTAAACGATCCGCTATGCCTACCCCGTGTAACGCCGGCTGGCTTTTGTTTTATTCGCGGTCGTATCTCGCGAAAACTGGTCGACCCGGTCGACGGCGGCGGTCTGTCGAACAACTGCAGCGGGCGTCCGGCCGATGACCGGGCCGTGCCAGCATTATTTAACTAATGAATCGCGGTATAGGCTACGATAGTCGCCTCCTGTTCTGCCCTGCCCTGCTCTGCCCTGCCCTGCTCTGTCCTATCTGTCCTGCCGACAGCTGACGTTGCTTAATGCTTTCACGATCAACGACAAATCGCTCTTCATCCGTTCGACACACACTCCTTAGTCCAAACTCAAACATATTATATATTCCGAATTACCTGCTATTTTACTCTGGGGTCCCCGTCTTTGCCGCCCGACCTTCGAACCTATTTCGTGTGCTTTCTCTGCGCGGTATGTCGTTAGTGCCGCACGAATAATTTTCGTTGCATGATATATAAGGTATCGACAGACGAAGTAGATACATGTTGCTATAAATTATTATAGGGAAGCGAATAGTCGAAGTTACGAGCAAAGTGTTTCAAATATCGCGTGACCTAAATTGTTTGAATATTGTGATGGATTAGGGAATAGAATTTTTATAAACGTGGAATTTCTAAAATATCTTTTGTTGTGGTTGAAGAAACAAAAAAGAGAGATCATCTTTTACTGTTAACTAAAACATGAAATATTTCTTCTTCGCTTCTTCGGATTTTATCCGGTATCGAGCGGGCTTAAACAGAGAGTGCCATATAACTCAGAAGAAAAATATTATTCGCATACTTTGTTGCAAAATGAGCTACGTCACGGCATGGGCGGTGTGGACAGCCACCTCTTTTGTGTCTGCAACGGAGTTGGCACTTTCCTCGTTGCAGTCTGCGACTTCTCGGAACGCAGAGACGAGGGTCCAGCAGGAACCTGGGTCCGACCGGGCCGGTCAGCCGGGGCCGTATCAAGGTACATGTATTCTCTCTCTCTCTCTCTCTTTCGATCTTTCTCGTTCCTCTTCATCGATGTATTCGTACGTATGACCCGCCGCGGGGCCGGAGGGTGATGCAGGAAGGATGGAGACCAGTATAAGGTGGGACAGGAGGGGCCCACGGAGGCGAGACAGGCCTTATACGAGCGTGGTGGCCATCGGGGGCCCCCTCTAATGTTTGATAGTTGTGTGTGGGCC
>QKQZ01050999.1:0-32444 GCA_003595255.1 Solenopsis fugax
TACGGCTCTACGCGTGCGGCCACCAGGCCGACGTGGTCACGCAGGCCTTCGGCCACTGCAGAGGTGGGTTGACTGAACGTACTCCGCCAAACAGGTCGCTTTACGTCCTGCGCTACTGAGAGAGAGAAACACATATACACACAGTCCGGACAGGCATGTCCGAAAATCGCGAACGGGCGCGGCTTCCAACGGGATCGTATACCCCTTAGAGAGGAAACTGCAGACAACTGCGGTTGCCAGCCAGCTCGTAGTTAGATAGGCGTAACCGGTGCTCGTAACTTGTCGTAGTCGAGAAGAGTATGCCTAATTGTGTAAGCGATGTTAATAGAGAAAAACGCGTCGGCGATAGGATATTCGAGAACAGAACTAAACTTGAAAAACGCGGTAAACGTACGAGAAGAGAGGAACGGCCTGTCGAGCGCAAAGCTAGTCTCCGAAGATACGAAAATGCGAAACGTATTGTTGTAAGTTGAGTTGCTCCGACGATCTGATGAATTAATCTGTGATTCGACGATTTTTATTGTTCTGTAAATTAATCAGAAGAATTTATATAAGAGTTAGGACCAGCAAAGGCAATCCAGCTCAGGAGTTATTAGGAAATGTAAAATTGTATAATAAGGAAGAATTTAAGTAAACATGAGAATAATTAATGTCAAGAGCAGAGATCCTTCGAGAACGACCTGGTAAAATCGTGGCCTAACAGAGCAGTCGGACGGCCGCGCGACAATTCTGTAACATCGGTTTATAACAATTGAGATCCTTCAAATAGAGGACGTTGTTAATTACGAGAGAGATCGAGAGCAAAGTGTAGACGACGGCGTCAGTAAATTCTCTCTTCGCGAAGGAGCCCGATTAAAAAAAAAAAAAAGAAACGCCCAGCTTGTCCTAGAGCAACTAACCAGTAGTCCACTTTGTATATCCAAACGTTATAATAAACTCATCAAGTTTCTACTGACATGTATATATATATGTTTGTAACCCCCCGCACCCGCCACCGCACCGAAACGACCACTGCTACTACTTTGCTTGCTTTCTTAATCAACCGCACGTCCTCGTCTTCGTTTTCGTGAATAACACTTGTGATTAATACGAATCGCGACGTAATGCAACCAGGCCAGGTTGAACGTAAATCGAGGAAGAAAGGAAGCAAAGTAAACAAATGGACTTCAAGTTGACACGAATTCGGAAGATAATTTACTTGACGGAAGCGTCATGATTGGAAGTGCAAAGCACTCGCAACCAAATAATTACTGCAATCACCATCCAACTTGTCGGCATTAATATTTTACTAAGAATCCAATACTCAAAAAAGTATATGAATGAAATAAAGAATCTGAGAACCATAAATTAACGGAAATAATATACAATTCAGTTATTTTAATAATTTAAACTAGATCCTTCAAATGTAATCACAAAAATAAATAAAGAAGTGTCAGTTACGAGACTGATAGTCAGACTTGTTACCTGATATTATTTTATACGTAAATACATCTTTCAGTTTTATAAACTATGTGCTGAACACAGTATTCAGTATTGAAATGCAATCATAAACTGAAATTAAGAATAATGTCACGAATTAAACTGATTTTAAGGATGTCACATTTCAAAGCATCAAAAATTTAAAAATTTTATAAATTGTTCTATTATTACGTTTTTGTGTGTATACAAAATTTGAGAATAATTCGCTTATTAGTTTAATTTTTTTTATTCTTGATTCTTATATGTAAAATCACATTTTGTAGTACTTATTTGCAAAGATAAGAAAGTAGAATTAGATCAAAATTTTTACATGTATTATATATATATAATAATAAAATAATAAATATTCACTTTAAAATTTATTTGGAGTCATTCACTCGTTTAATAAATTATTTACATAAACCTGCAGCAAAATATGGAGAATTAAGCTGCTTCAGCTATTATAAGTAAACTTTTTCATTATTTTTTTTTTGCAGTCGGTTTCAGGGCCAAAATTCGGATATTTACGATCAAAATTTTTTCGAATTTTTAGTTAAAATAAATCTCAGCAGCCTACATTTTTTAAATTCGATAATTTTTTGCTGGTATTGTAGAGCTAAAATATCCTTAAAACACCATGAACAATTTATTACTAAAAACATTATTCCATCCAAAGACAATATTTTTCAACGCATTCGACGCGCAGTTTATAAAACTGAAAACGTAGTTAAGATTTATATTACATATAAAATAATATTACGCACTAAAATCCAGTCTACCATAGTTGGACGCTTCTTTACTTATTTAATTATTTCATTTAATTTTTGATTATCGTTTCAATTAAATTTTAAAATCACACGTGTTTGCATTTGAATATCTATAGGTTTATACATTTTGCTCGTGTTTTTCAAGATTTTCTTGAAATCGCTCGGTGATTCATTGCAATCACCTGGAAGTAATACGGAGGCGTAGCCTCTGAATATTGGTGTGCGGCTAGGTTCGCTCGGTCAGAGTCGTGTTAAAGCATCCCCGGAGGTGTACCGACTGCCGCGTTCGCACGTAAAGAAAGTTGGCGAACGTTAACTCGCGAAACTGAAGCGAGCGCCGAAGGTGGTTTTAACTAAATCACCGCGGACTTCCAGCGTGATCTCGTCTTAAGTGGCGCCCGTGGGACGTGTCTCCAGAAGAGAAGAACCGACATCCAGAACGGTAACTGGCGGCGGTCCGACGGTCCAGCCGCGAGCATTAAATCCGCGTGACTCGCATAACTCTCTTTACCCTCCTCCCACCTCCCCCTTCCCGCAAAGAGATACGGCCGACAAAGTTTCATTCGAAATAGTCACTCGTGAGAGTTTTACTCGATATTTCCCAGCATTATTTTCTGCGCGGGAGGAAATTCGAATGTCTCCACGGAAAGGGCAGTTTTGATAAAGTATGTAAAAATTTAATTGGATACCAATCTATAAAAATAATTTTGGACCATCAAAATAATTACGAAGGACATTCAAGCATGATGAGCAATGATGCAAAAAGTTTTGACATTTGATCTGTTTTTTTTTTTGCTACATTTCTTGTACAGTTCATTTTTTTTCCTTTTCTCTCCAACGGAAAAAGAAAAGAAGAAAAGAACGTGTAAGAAATTCAGCTAAAAAGAACAACCTATTCTAGCAATCTGCTTGAACATCCAGCATAATTATTTCGATAGTCTAAGAAAAGTATCAGATATGTCCAGCTAAATTTTTAGGTACTTTAGTAAAATCGCTTTATCTATAGTTTCTTAAACTATCGAAATAATTATGTTGAACGTTTGAGCAGGTTGCTGAAATAGGCCTGTTCTCTCCGTGTCATCAAAAATATCGTCATAGAAGAAGATTCTTTTAAAACTATTAAAAGAAAACGACGGAGGTGACTGAATGTTCGAAGTTAGCAAGATTTATAGCGAACGATAGTTCGCATCTCTCGCGAAAAGACGAGAAATGTGTATAGTTTGCAGCGGTGAGACCTACTTGTACTTGTTTCAATCTCTTTGTTCCCAAACAGTAGAATTATGTTGTCCCGAAAACTCGAAGCTCTCCCGCGTGATTACTCCGGTACCGCGGTAATCGATCGTCTCTTCCCGCGGAGCTCGACGATAGATGTAACGAGCGTACGCATCATTAGCGAGAGTTCCTCAACTAATTACAAACAACCCCGAAGAGAGAGAGAGAGAGAGAGAAAAGAGGAGACGCTCGCGCGATCGCGATCTAATTTCGCGGATCGTTGATTATTCCGACATTAAATTCGGTGCCCGACTCAATCAGACCGACGAATCTAATCCGCGCCGCGATAAACCGCGCAAAAAGTACGGAAGAAAGAGAGATCCTCCTCTTTCCGTCCTCCCCCACGCCTCCTCCTCCTCTCTTCCGCCGCTCTTCCTCTTACCTCGCGCTTCTCAAGATATTCCGAACCTCTGACGAAGTTCGCGAAGCGAAACGTCGGAATCTATTAAAGTCTCTTGCTCGCCCCGCGAACTCCGACCCCTTATTTTCGATTGCTCAGTCCTGGCCCTCACCACCTCCACCCCTCCCTCCCCTCACTTTCAGTCTCGGTCTGAGCTTCCTCGCTGAAAGTCAATCTCTTAAAAAGTTCTTCTTCAGGACTCGTCCTCTTGAGTCCTCTGGAGTCAAACATAAATCAGATTACGCCGTCTTCGCGGATTCCCTCTACCTTCCTCTCTTTCACTCCCACTTTCTCCACTATCTTCCCCTCGACTTCGCTCTAGCAGTTTCATCGAGTGTACGCCGACTTCGCCGGGTGGTCACAGGGTTCCTTACCGTTCGATGTACTCTCCTTGTTCGCTTCAACATGCAGGCTCGAAGTCGACGACGATAACAAGGGAGTAAGGGGGGGAGGGGGATCGGACGACAGGCTGATGTGGACGCCGGCACTTTGGATCCTGGTAAATAATGCATGCCGTAATTTCTCGTGACGGCCGGGCTTCCCACGCGAAAAAAAAAAAGATGACACGCCGCCGTGGGATATCCCTTCGGAGGATCCTGCCTACCGGCGGCGAATGACGTGGGCCACCGCGCCGGATGTCCTGCGATACGCTTGACGCAAGCGCGAGTTATGATGATCGCGTCACTATCGGAAAGCGAGGATATCGTATCGAGGTCGCGTATACCGGGATAACCGGAGAGGATGAAGGCGGGCAGATCGTGAATGCGATCGACATTTACTTTTTCATGTGAAAATGCTCGCGTCGCCAAAGGAACATCCTGGAATAAATTGCTGCCGAGAAAAGCAATAAATCAATATAACAATGCTGGGGTTAGTATAATCTGCCGTGTCGCGGAAACCCGAGTCAGTCCGTGTGCAATAAATTGCATTTACAATATTAAGCATACTATTTCATATTATAAGTTCCGTCTCAGTTTGATGAGCAAGTTAAAATATAGCATTCATTTTGCGAAAGAAGATTAAGATCTAGAAAGTTTGCAAATTTGTTAGAAAATATTAGCTCGCTGTTACATATTCCATTAAAGAAAGAAAACGGAAAACCCGTCAATTAAATTTAGCAATCGGCCGATTCTCTCAGTTTAAATTTCAAGCTGCCAATATGCAATGTGTGTAGCTTTTATTAAAGTAAGTGGATTTCATCAAGCGTTCAAACACATCTTAAGTTTAATAAAAATACCCATCAGCAGAAAGTGGAAGAGATTCACCGATCGTAAAATATCAGATTATATTTCCTCGTCGCATCCTGTCGGGGGGCATTGTCCGGTCGGGATCCTCGTCCCTTAAATGGCTACGAGCGGTTCCGGATAAAAAGAGGAGATGGGAATATTTGTAGCAGCGACGGTGCGCGAAAACGAGAAAAGCTCATTCTCGTGACGGAAGTAAATAAACGAATCGATTATACGGAGACAAATAAGCGAATTGTTGAATGCGCGAGAGGGTGGGTTCAGGAAGAGTAGAATTGAGTCCAAAGAGAGAGAGAGAGAGAGAGCGAGGGTGGGTGGTGCGCGATTGTTGAGAAAAAAATAGCGGAAGTCCTCGACGGACAATAACAGGAAACAACGCGGCAATTGGAAAGTAATTAAAATCCCATTAAGGTCGCTGCGACTCCTGTTAACAGTTTCGCGTTACTTCGTGCCGATAGAATTAGCTTTTCGATTTTCATTATTTAGAGGAACGCCGTTGCCGCCGCGTTGTTGCCATCGTCGCGCTCTTCTTCGAGTGTGGAAGTGACACGAATCCTTTTCACGCAAATAGAAATGAGATATAATGGAAACGGAATGAGATAATTTTATAGAACGCGCTGTGGAATTCTATAAATGCCCCGTGGACATTGATACGCTATGAAGTTAACGCGGTTATATAACTTGAGTCTAATCTGAGGCTTTAGAATATAATCTGAAGTTAATAAAATTAATAAAAACGCAGCACTTGTTTATGAAGACGTAAAACAATACGATAGCCTACACTTTGCTACCATAGTGTTAATTGAAATAAAACTCTTTTCAAACAAAACTCTTCGTCTGCTAATATGATTTATAATTCTTACAAAGTTTCGTGTAACGTTTCTTTCGTTTCCTATAAGAAGAAGAAAAACGAAGATCTGTCGGATTAAAAAGATAGAAAATAAGGGATTGCATTTATTCATATTCATCTGGGTATAAAGAATACTATTTTTAAAGCGAATCATTCATGGAAATAAGAAGGAGAAAAAGAAAAAAGTAAGGAGCAATATGCGAGTTTGGGAAACAGCTCTTGAAACGGTTCTCAAGTCTTTCTTAAAGCTTTCGGATGTAGCTTTCAAGATCGCAACTTAAATCATTATAGAAAACTCGACGGGCGACTCCAGAAACTTCTCCTGTCGCTGAGATTTTTCGTAAGCACAAACAGAAACATAGATTCACCTATGAGAATAACTCGTGCTCGAATAAAAATTATTAATCTATACCGAACTGAGATTTCGTTCTTTTCCTATTTTCTTTGTGTTTAGACATTCTTTATCCTATGTAGCCTTTTTTATATTATTATTAATACTATAATATTTAATTTTTAATATTAATAATAAAATATATGCTATAATTCTATATCGTATACTTTTATTTGTTCATGAAAACAAAATAAAGAAATCAATTATTTTTTTCAAATATTCTCTCTCTAAAAAAAGGACCAGAGCTTTACCTGAAAATTAATTAACAGAGATCCAAGCAGATCGAAAACTTTTCTCTGTTATAGTTTTATAATCATATATATTCATAGAGGTGTCACCATCGTTATAACTTTTAATGAGGAAAATTAATTATTTCCTCATTTTTTATATAATGGAATTTCATATGCCATACATACACACGTACACACATAGGACGCAGCGACAAAACGCGAATCCTGTTTGGTTAATAATATTGTCATGTTAAGGTGATTAAAATCGACTTTTACAAGAACATAACTAATTAGTTATAATTATAATCAGGGCTTATGGCCGATATGTTCTTTATCTTATCGTATTATATATCTTCTATTTGTAATCTCTCCAGAATTTTTTAACTTTTCTCTTCTAGTAATAATATATGTAGATATATGATAAATAAAATAATGTAACAATCAAAATACAATGCATCTAATAATAATCTTTCTATTAATTCGAATCGTTATTATGAATGAAATGACAGCGTTTGAGGAACAGAGACTCTTATATATTTTTGGTTAGAAGCCTTGAAATAAACGAAGCCTCTCAATGGAGAACGCGAGAAGGGAAAATAATGGCAGAATCGGAATTCACAAACATTTTCAGACGATCCCATGGTTAATACGGACTTCCCCGTTAAGAGATACACAGCTGTACAGTACACTCAGCCAGCGGCCGCCATTTCTCCATTGTCCAAATCCACGCGGCATCTCTTGGTACCGGAGCCGGACCCAAGATATTATTACACCCACCGAGCTCATCAAGAAACCATCACCATCGACAGAGATAACTTAAAACACGGTAAAAAAGAAAAAAGTCCCTTTCTGAGAATCCTTTATGAGCCACCTCGTGTATTTCTTTCAGAAGAATGAGAAAAAAGCAAAAAACATGTTTTATTTTCTTCAAGAAAACTCTGTTAGTTTTCTGTGTCTATATATATCATTCTTATTGAAGATTCTGAAAAATTTCAAGATATAGAACTGATTACTAAATCATTGTACTGGGAAAATTGATAATTAACAAGATAAATTTATAATGTGATGTGTCGTGTACTACTTCATTAACCATATTGATTTATTGTTAATTGTCAATTAACACGATCAAAACGTTAATGTTTAAAAATTGCTTGCAATGCTTGAAATGTGGCGTGATATGTACTTGATAACGCGAAAATTGTAGAAATTTATTTAATTCTACATTCACATTAAATAATTCAAGATCCACTGCGCATCTGTTCGCAGACTAATGCTAGTTCAATGAATTAATTTAATGAACTAGCATTAGTTCAATGAACTAATATAGATATAAGCTTTATTCGCTGCTGTAAATTTATATCAAAGCTTTTTGTCTTCCCCATTGTCAAATGGTCGTAGGAAATAATTTTGTCTCGAAAGTCTTTGATAATTGTAATATTTGCTTTTTCCTAATAAAAATTCGAATTATTAATTTTTGAAATATTTTAATGATGAGAATAATAAAAAATTTAACTTTCAGGAGTGGCTGCAGTGTATCGACCGACGCCGGCAACAATTCGAGTGGTCACCGCTCTACTAGGTGATCTTTGCACCGATGATAAGGATTGCACCATACCGAACAGCGAATGCTCAAAGGGCGGCTGCATCTGTTCCGAGGGCTATGCGGAAACCAGCGATCGGCAGGAGTGCTTCGGTAAAACAGAAAAAGTTTCAATTAATTTAATTGTCACTTTGAACATATAATTTTTGAATTTTTCATGTCGTATCGACTACCATCTCGTATTAACAATTTTTATTATTTATTACATTGACAAAAGAAAGTGTTTGGTATTTCTAAATATTTCTATAATTTTATTGTAAAATAATTGGTTAGAAACTTTGTTTTTATAATTATTATTTCTATAATGTAATTAGTAATAATAACATTTTTTTATAATTCTACCAACTATGAAAAAAATTTTACTACAAGTTATGATAATTTTAAATATTAATATAATAAAATATCAAGGATACGGATAATAAAAATAAAATTAACATTTTTGTAACAAATGCAGTCATAATTATAATGAATATAACTATATTTTTATCATTTACTATTAATGCAATAATAACTGATAGCTATAATTTGCATAGTTAAAGCAACTATAAATATATAGTTGGCACTGTAAATAACTATGAATTATAGTTAAATTAATAATTGCACCTATTCCTTTCTTTCAATATAAGTCTGTTTAATCAGACGAATATTAATTAATAATAACGGATAAAATTAAATATTAATGAGCAATTTAATTAAGAAAGTTTGCTGTCCTGATTCTGAACTCGTTCAAACCTTCTGATGTTCAAAAGTTTAATTCTCATTCATGAATTATCAATGTCATCATGATTAGACGAAGATTAATTTTTGCTTAATCGTTCGTCAGCCAATTACGTTCCGGTAACGCCGACCCAGGAATTTCGCGCGTGTCTCTCTTATCCCTGCCACATGACCTCGACCTGCATCGACTTGCCCAGTGCAACTTTCGTCTGTATCTGCCGACCAAATTACACCGGGCTGCTATGCGACGTGGAGATCAAGAAGCGGGATTACGAGATACCTTCCTTTGACGGCAAAAGCTACGTCAGGATGAAGCGGCTGAAAGCGTATCACAAATTCAGTATCGAGGTTGAGTTCAAAACATATGCGGACAATGGAATCATACTGTACAATCAGCAGAAAAATGACGGCACCGGCGACTTTGTCTCGCTGGCCATTGTCGACGGGTTGGTATCTTTTATCACGATTGTTTCAAAAACTATGTTGCTGAAGGCAACATGCAAACATATATACAATGTGATTCAACTATTTTATCTCATATAATTTAATTTTAAGATGTCTAAAATATAATTGTAACACACTTTAAATGTCAAAGTGATCAAGTTAGTTGTATGGAATTGTTTTTACATAATCATTTGCCAATGACAAAGAATGCAAAAACAAAAAAGAAGATATAAACACTGCACTGTTAATCAAATAAATGGTGCATCTAATTTGTAGAGTTCATGAATGATTGTGTGCTTCAGATATGTGCAGTTTAGATATAACTTGGGAAACGGACCCGTAGTGCTCACGTCACCGGAAAGGGTGACCATGAAGACCTTCCATAGAGTGGCGGCTAAAAGATATCACAAGGACGGAGTGCTGATTTTTAACGATGGCGAAGATGTAGCCGGACAAAGTCAGGGAATGCTGAAGTCTTTGGACCTGAATCAAGACACCTTCATCGGAAACATGCCGACTAATTACTCCAAGTAATATTTGTAAACAATGTATTGAATAAAAAAGGGAAAGGTTTTCTCATATAAAATTACTAATTCGCCAAATTTATATAATATAATTTTTGTGTTTTCCAATCTTAGATTTTAAATTTTGAAAATAACTGTTTTGTTGAAAAAAATGATGAAATTACAAGTATTTGATCTCAGACAAGCCAAGTAAAGATTATTTGATGTTATTAGGAAGTTCTTGTTTTTAAAAAAAGGATTCATATATGTTGCCGCTTTGATTGAGAAAACTCTTTTAACTCACAGTGAAAATTTAACGCTGAAAACATAACTGAATACGATCACAAATTTCTAAATAGGGTCTATGACAATATCGGCACCAACCATGGTCTTCTCGGTTGCATTCGCAAACTGAAAATTAATCGGAACAACATAGATCTTCACGTGGGTCGTGACAATAGCGACGTACTCGAGAGTTATCGCGTGAAGGAATGCGGCGACAACGCGTGCGCCAATCTGCCCTGTCAGAACGGCGCGACGTGTCAACCGATCTTCGAGGAGGATCTATGCAACGGCCGGGATTGTAGGAGATTACAGAAGAGGGGTAAGAGCAGAAACAACAGAGGCAATGGCAAAAGTGTCGGGGTGAACATAGTCAGGTGCAGAGGTTCCCACTGCACGTCGATCGACCAGAGAAGAACCAAGAAGAATGCGAGGAAAAGTGATTACGATTCCGAGCTGCAATATGAGAAAAATTACGATCATGGCAATTACGCAGTGGAGAAGTACGAGCAGTCAGATTACAAGTGCATATGCCCGCCGCAGTTCACCGGCAGAAACTGCGAGGAATCGCTGGACCCGTGCATCGGCGAGCCCTGTCAGAACGGTGCCACCTGCGACATCTTGCCGCAGGGAGGATACGTGTGCAAGTGTCCTCCCGGTAGGACCGGCGAGCACTGCGAAATCCGTAAGTATTTGCAAGATTTTTGGAAGAAGAAACTGTTTGCTGACCAACCTTGTTTCTTCATTTTATTAACGTATAAACAGTATTAATAGTTTAATATATTTTTATTAAAGAAAATGTTGATGTCTTATCCTTGATTTTCTAAATTATTTTATATTATATTTATTTTTTCAGTGGACGCCGAACTGACGGAATTGCTGATTCCCGAAATGAACGGGAACGGATATTTGGAGCTGCCTTGTCTGGAGGGCATCGCGAAAGCGTTCTCCATTGAATTATGGTTTCTCACGCACGCGAACGACGGTCTCCTGCTCTACAATGGCCAATTGAATAACGGCAGGGGCGACTTCATTAGTCTGAATCTGGTTCATAGCAGGCTGGAGTTCAGATTCAATCTCGGTAGCGGTATTGCGAACATCACGTCGCCGGATCCGGTCAGTCGGGATATGTGGCACTGCGTGAGGATCAACAGACTCGGCAGAGAGGGTGCTCTTCAGCTCGACGACGGAACCGTCGCCAGAGGATTGTCCGGAAGTCCTCTCACAGAATTGAATCTGGAAATGCCGCTTTACGTTGGTGGCGTCAAGTAAGTTATCTTCATTGAATTATTTATTATACTTTTCGTTATTTCAATTATTATCTCGAAATTTTTGCTTGTTCTTTTAGCTTTAAACTTTTCAGATTTTTGCTATTATATTGTTGCACTTATAATTAAATAAAACATAATAACAATATTTGTTATACATATATATGATTATGTAAAAAAAATAAGCACTCGTCTTCGATGTACTTTGATCGCGATTGTTTGCTTCCATAGACACTGGCGAGAAGTTCATCGCCTGTCCGGAGCCTGGACCGGATTAGTAGGCGCCGTGCAGAGGCTAATGGTAAATGGCAAAACATATCAGAATCTCGCCGTGAATGTTACTCAACACAATACGGAGATTTACGACGGTCTACCATGTCCCAGTAACGAGAACCCTTGCCACAACGGCGGGGTCTGCCTACCTCTCCTGAACAGTTACCTCTGCAAATGCGCTAGTGGTTACAATGGCTTACATTGCGAATTCTGTAAGTTTTTTCCTCGTAATTTAATTATTTCTTAACATATAAATTTTATTTAAATATTTTTACGCTAAAATTGTATTAAAAATTCTGAAAAAATGTTCGTTTAAATGTTTCTTTCAGTTACGGGCTACGATGTGTCCGGTACCGAGATATCGGAGCGACCCGTACGCTTCGAGGGTGATAACTTCCTGCAGTTTAAGCATCGCTTTGGAAGAAGGTGAGTGAGACTCGGCTAGAACGAAAAATCGACGATCGAAAGTTTAGATCGGCACATCCTTTAGGATGTTCGATTAGGTGCACTTGAGATTAGTAACCTCGATCGCTCGACGACTAGACTAATTAGCGTTCCCGACTAACGACTACTGTCACTAACCTTCTGATTATGTAACCACCAACTAGTACTAACTCGACTAACACTACCCTCGGCGAGTACTTTGAGGAGTCCTACTCCGACTACGACTTGGAGGAGGACGTCGACTACGAGTACGACAGTTACGATTACACGGAGTAAGTTTTCTAGAAAGAATGGACAATGGCTGTGGTGTACTCGTTTGAGGGATAGATTGATCTTTCCTGCTAGCGCATTGTAGTGTCGTACGACAATCTCTGATAATCACATCCCTGGTAGTTACCATCCGGACTCCAATTGTTTTATCGCGCAATAAGGAATGTAATTGGTGTAGAATTGACGTAACGTAATTATGGATACAATTAGATGGGCAGCTTCTTACAATAACTTTTAATTATCAACGACACGCTTCTCGCATATTACATATTTGATAATTGAAAGCATTATTTTAATAAATATTCGCAATCTTACTTCTTTTCTGCTTTGCTATTTAAATTTAAAGCAAAAAGAGCCAGTAAATGTGAATAAAAAGTATTTAAAAGAACTTTTCTTTTATAGTTTTCTTTTATAACTTTTTTGTTTTCATCAATTTTTTAATTTCCCATCTAAGCGTATCTTAGTGTAGAAAGTACCTTAGTGTAGAAGCATATAGATACATAGTAGTGTGAATTATTATTAGCATGTGCTTAGCTTCGAAATTGAAATTTTCTCTTTAATAAATCTCTAATTACGAACACGTTCCTTCAGACGCAGAGGACAGCAATCGAACAAGTTTGAGCTGCGGCTAAGGACGGTACATCCCGAAGGTCTTATCGCGTGGGTGGGAAGAGGAAAGATGGAGCACCTCTTTTTGTCTTTGCATGACGGTCACGTGATGCTCACTTATAAAAGCAAGATTGATGAAGAGATATCTGTGAAGAGCAAGGTAAGCGCTATTGCTATTACATTGATTTAATAGATATCACATTCTACTTTTTATCTCTACTCTCTGCGGCCATTTTAATTAATTTTCTCATCTTTTCTTTTTATTTTTACATTCCTCTTATTCCTACAGATTATTTTATATAATATTTCTTTGTCTGCTTTGTATGTGCATTCAAATTATAGAAATTAACGATTAATTATAGAATTATATTTGTAAAATTATTGATTTATATGATATTAAATTATTAAATTTATTTATACAATATTAAATTATTGAAATTACTAATATAAAATAAAATTAACTTTTCTTATAAAACGTCTGTCTGATTCAAACTGTTTCTAGAAGCGCAGACAGAAAATGCATTTCTTATTATTGAGCACGATCAAACAAAGCTCGATATTTTGTGAAATTAATAAGGAACTTTATTTTTTCTATAATATGATGCAATAAAAATATTTCTTTTAATATGCTCGCCTCCCAAAATGTCTACGCGTCTCACGTATTATTATTGATGTAATTGTAGGAGAGAGTAGACGACGGAGTCTTCCATCACATCCGAGCGTCCCGACGACGAAAGGCATGTACGATCCAGATCGACGAGAACGCACCCATCAAAGTCTCGATGGAAACGACGTTGCTAACGACCAACGGTAAAATCTTCGTCGGTGGCAAGCCCGGTCATCGCGGCATCAAGGGCTGCGTGACGGACTTCATCGTCGACAAGCGACGGCTGCAGCTCGCCAGACGGAAGATCGACTTCTGCCACGACAACGACGTATGATAACGAACCCCGAGTCCGACGATCGTCAACGCGACGTCGATATCAGAGAACCTCATCAACCCGATGATGATGCCGCCGTCATCGACGATGACGACAAGTTGATCACACGATACGAACGCGAATCTGAATCGCATGCGGCGGACCAAGATCGATGATCGCTTAAATATCTACAACGACAAGTACGATAACGTATCCTGACGATCGTCAACCCCACCCCACGCCGTTGGAGACTCGACAGGCGTCTCTGGTGTTCCCAAGAATTAACAGACTGAACGCAAAGTGCAACGAAGTTCGCCGTCGAGACAAAGTGTGAAAGAATCGTGTCCAACCCGACCGAGCGACGTGTTGATTCCTGCCAAAGTTGTACGAAGAAATGGTCCTCGTTCACGCGAGTGAACTCGCACTGGGTCCTTGGCGTCTCAGGGAAAGGCAAAGCCGCATCCCCACAGTATCATATTCCCGAAAAAAAAACGAAATTATCATACAACTACAGAACCATCAAAAATTCCACTCGGAGAGAAAAAAATTCGATGTTGTGTCGCTTGTAAGATGACTGTCGCAACAGGACCACAACTGTCTGAAACTTCCATTCTCAAGGGTCATTTTGGGATATTTGGGAGAACAAAAATTCAAACCCTCTTAGGCTCTTCAGTGTCTCTCTCTAAAACACTGAAGGTAAGAAATTCAGATTGATAATCGGTAATAGTATTGTTTGAAGCTTAAACATCCGAACGAGGCCGAAGCCAGAACGAGAACCAAAATACTTCCACTTTAGAACGCAGGATCGCCCGCGTAAGACGATTACGCTGTTGAGAAAGAACCGTGAGACTCTATCGCATGTGAAAGGTGCGGGCACTATTAAGAGTTCATCAGTGTGTTATACAAACTTGGCGAGTACTGCTTTCTCATAGGGCCATCCAATAAATAAGTAATAAGGGATAAGGAGAGAAGTACTCAGTTATAGTAGCAGCGTTCGACCATTCGCTATTCGCGGCCGACCACGTCGAGGTTTAAGTATAAGAAGATAGTCGCAGGGTTCGATCGCCACGCGATTATTTCACGCGTTTATATCGTTCAAATACCAGAGCCCGTCGTCGAGATCACCATCGCGTTAACGGATGAAAGAAAAGACGAGGGAGGAGGAGGAGGAGGAGGGAGAGAAGCGAATTAAGTGCTACGTTTTCATCGAAAGACAATAATATATTTTTAAGGTGATGAGATTAATATACATATGTGTATGTATGAATCTATCTGTATACGCATGTGGCGAACGCGCGCGAGCGGCGTTTAGCGGATTTTAGCGAAAGAGAAAGAAGGCGGAGTCCGCTCAAAGCGGGCCCCGTTGTAGAATCTGTACTTATAAGTTGTACTGATGCACACACCTAAATGTTTTACGATGCCAAGACTGACTAAAAAGCGCACGCAGGCGGCGAGAAACGACGAGACGGCGACATGAAGAAGCGAGGGGGGGAAGGAAAAAGAAAAATTCAAAGGAAAGAAATGATAAATCGGTGTTATGTTTGAGTGTTCGGTAGAGAGATTTAAATGAATTTAAAGTGGATTTCCCGGAATAGAGGAAATATGTATTTTAAAGGACTTGTTGATTTATCGCCAGTATAGTAGACAAACTCACGCGACACGACACTGTTGTTTTTAGGTAGGGGAAGCTTTTTACAAATGCGCAAGAGAATAAATATATTATATATAAATATATATATTATATGTACCACTTATATACAGAGGATTCTACATTCCATTTGATGGACGCAAATCGGGGTTTAAGTTTTACGTGGACAGACGCTGTTGACAACGGCCAGCGTGAGCGCGATCCGTGACCGTTCAAATCTCTTGCGAATCGAAGTTCTGAAAATATCACATTTTTTGACAAATCATTTCCTATGTTATAAGAAACAAGGAGTCGTTAAATTTATAACGGCTCTGGACATTTAGTTACTTCTCTAAGAACTTGCAGCTTCAATTCTCATTATTGGACATTAAAACAACACACATTGAGAAAAAAAGTTTAACTACATTAAAATTTTCAACTTGATTAAATTTCTTCAATTCAAGTATGTAAGTATTTAAGTTAAATATAAAAATGCTTAAATAAATTTCAGGTATTTTATGTATTTGAGTTACATATATAAATACTTGAACCGAAGAAATTTAATCAAGTTGAAAAATTTAGTCAATTTAACAATTTTTTTTCTCAGTGTATTAATTATATCATTTAAGTAATTATTACAATAAATTATCGAAAATATTCGACATAAATTATCACGCTTTACATATCCTAAGTTACGTAATCATGATTAGTTGAATACAGCGATCTAGTCAATTGAGCTGACAAATCGAGTGTTAATTCCATCAAGCTTGATTTCAAGATTTCGCTGCTTCAATACTATTTTTAGAAAATCCGATTGGTCTTGTCACGCTGATTATTAATCGGAATTTGAACGCGAATGGATCTCTCGCGTCAATTAACGCCTTGCTCGTCTGCGACGGGATGCAATTCAAGATTTTCCGTCATATAGCGATAATGATCCCCGATGAAGTTAACTCGCATCCGGAAGCGCAACGAGAAAGAGAGAGAGAGAGAGACGAAGTGAAGGAGTTTTGCGCGAGTGAACCTGTAAATAATTCCACACACGCTGCTAAATAACGAATTTAAATATTCGTTTTAGAGTGTACCATACTATAACCGGACCTAAGGATCATCGTAACGACCTAATTATCGTAACCAATTCACGGATTAGCCTTCGAACGATGCTCGCGATGCGCATCATTTATTTTTCGCGTGACTCAAGAAAACGCATTATATGCACGCATATACATAAATAAATAAATAAATATAAATATATATATACATATATACAATATATGGACAACCACACGCACGCATGTCGAGCTAATGATGTGAACGTGTTCTTCCCTTCGGACGAAATAGCTAAGCGCCTAAGTTAATCGACGTAAAACTCGTTCTTATCTTGTATGCAACTGTTGTTGATAATTTAGAGACCACCAAACGTTTCCATCCCTGTCCCTTTCTGCGAACAAAAAACGCTAAAATGCGCTATTATGCAAACGATAAATAAAATCGTTAAAGAAAAGCTGTAGCTAAGATCTCGAAAGAATAGCTTGAAAAGTTATTTTTATCTCGTTCGAAAAATTCGTGGGAGAGATGGTGGAAACGCGAAGAGCTCTTCGTTTTTCAGGGAAAAATCGTCAATTCTCGATCTCGCGGTTCTCGCGGCAACGACACGCGAACGGGCGGAGAAGGTGGCGGAATAGGACAGGCTGGAAACGTTCGGCGGATGTTTACGTGATCACCGCCGGCGATGTGCGAGCGGCGGAAACGCTTCCTTCCGGTCACGTAAACATCGTCGAAATAAGATCGTGGCAGAGAGGCGCGAAGGGCCCCCTCGAGATATATATCATGTGGTATGTACACCGGCACGTTCAACAACGCGCGTTTCTACGAAGCCCCTGATAACGCGTGACGTTGAGAGACACCGTCGAATTTCGCTGTTTTCCTACCACCAAGAAAAACCGTAATCCACTTTAGTTGCTGCGAGCGTCGTGACGTTATTCGCTTGCCAACGTTGTGCTAATCCCGCGGAAAAACAAACAGGTTGATTAGTACAAATGTGCGTTCCGCGTGCACGAAAACGTATAGCGAATTTATTCCAATATCGAACGCGAAAAGAATTGTATTAATATAATCAAGCGCAAGCTTGAGAGCGCAGTAGAAGACTCAGCGTGTAGTCAGACACGAAATATATCTACAGAATTAAGCATACCGCGCTACGCATTAAAAAGATCCAAAAAAAAAACAATATAAAAACAATTTTAAAAAACGTAAAAAAAAACGAAAGAAACGTTTGTTGCAAAGAACCAAAAAAAAAACGCTAAACTAGAAGTTGTTGGAATAAAATTGCACTGTTGGCAATCGAACTTAATGCAACTCGACTTAAGAAACGCTATGTAATAGTGATCGCAATATAATCCGCGAGTATACTGGCGAATGCTGCAATAGTTACACAGAAGGAAACAACGATTGCTCGCTTCCGTGAGGAGCGTCATACGGGCGATTGATAAAATTATGCAACGTCCAACACATCGATCACAATACATATCGATCGTCGTTGTTAACATCTCCGGAGACAATGTACAGAAGGCTTGATTCAAACTACGGGCTCAGTGACGCTTTGCAATTAGCTCAGTGTTAATAAACAGATGCATGTTCAATCATGAAAATCCAATCTGGAAGGCATGATGATTTAAATGTATAGAAAAAGAAACACGTACTTTGCGTAGGTAATTCGATTTTTTTATGTGTAATGTACATAATAAGATTCATATCATAATGTAAGACTGCGTTTTTTAATTTTATAAGATGAATTTTGTAATTTTTTCTTAATTTCATAAGATAATTGCGTAAGTGAACTTATGTTAATCGAATTATAGACAGACATAATGATAAAATTTTGAATTCATATAAATTTTATTGAATAATTAATATTCATTAAATAAGTAAAGCAAGGTCGTTAATGCCGACATAGGTCTTTCGAAACAATGTTCTCTTATTTTTCGGAAACTAAACATTAAATTTTATTAATACTAATAAAAACACAATCTGCTTAGATAATTAAAGAAATAAAAATCCATAATTTTTTCTATATAAAATCTGAAAAAAAAAACGAATTCTTCAAAGTAAGAATAAAATTTACACGATATTTGAAAACTGCATGTTTTTAACAACAGTGAATGATGGATAATATTAGCTCATTTTACACATTTGTAGCGTTCTAAAACTATTTTATTTATTTTTCTTTTTCTTATTTTTTTTATAATGCGATTTTAAAATCGGGATGCAACGTAAACTGGCACACCTGTTGATAAGACGAATTAAGATAATAAAAATCATATAAGATAGAATAAAAGGCACAACAGTATGAGTCTATTAAATTAATAACCTAATATAATCTTTATATATTGTCGCGCTACATATTGAATTTTGCGAAACAATATAAAGTATTTGTATAAATCGACAAGAAACATTTTACATCGAAGTGAAAGGATTCTTGAAATCCTCAATGTATATTAAATTGTAAGTATTTTGTACAGATGACTCATATGAAAGGAAAAGAAAAGGAAAATGTAGCATAACTACTTACTATGTTGGTTTTGGGACTTATTTTATCAGACCCTCATTTTTGCTCATTTTAACTTGATTATTGTAAAATTCGAAATATTATAAAAACTATTACATCGTCTGATAGAAGACACTTTCTAGTTTGTATATATGTATCCAAAGTTTTCAGTTTTCGATTAAGAAACATCTAAAAACAAAGTGGTATGTCGGTATTGGCGACTTTCCTGTAATTAATGCGTCTCTTAGTTTAAAAATATTATAGAATTATAATTGAGTATAAATAATATAATAATAAACTACATATATAATAATATATAGGATTGTATAAGTTAGCGTAAAATTATTTTCTTATGGATATGTTAAACGCGAAAGTAGCCTTACTTTCCGAGACATGTTTTAATATCTCAATTCAATTAAATCCGTCCCTGCTAGTGTGAATCAAGCCCCATAATAATTTCGGCCCATATTGACATCCAACATTTACAGCTAAATGTATCTATTTGAATGGTAATAAGGCTGATGAAAGCCATCTCTCTTCATTATGACACAATAGACAAAAAATTGAAACATTCATATTTGGCGCTAAATGTGGAGGATCAATGTGCGGTTTAGAAAATACGCTTACATGAAATTGCGGCGAACATCCTCGGGTTTCTTCGACCCGCATTCGAACATTCTTTGTACGCATACGTTGTAGTATTTCATGAAAATTCTAATTACTTCGTGAGGAGCCAGGAATTGATGTGAAATGCAAGGGATATATTAATGGATACCTAAGAATTGCCGCGCGCGACAAGGAAGATTTTATAATAAGATACATCTTCGTAAAAGTGCTAAGAATTTTATGCAGCTTACACCGCGGCTTTCCACGGTGTAATTAAAATCGTGAAATACGATGCTCTTATCGATCAATCGCGATCGCTGTCCAATTGAACCATATCCGCGAGCAACGCGAATATCAATCGCGCGCAATCTCCGTGCACATATCCCTCCCTTTTCGACACGCGAACTTTTGTCTTTTGGAAGGTTTTTTATCCTCCCCTTTTATCTTATCGTCGACATATCGAACTATACCGGTAACGTGCCCCTTCAAACGAGAACCGAGAGACTCAACGGAGAGAAAGGCAATTATTAAACATCTTTATCCTATCGCCATTTTTGCTCACATTTATAATCGGAGACGAGGTAGAGGGGAAAACTGAGAAGAAAGACTATAAATGCGCTTCTCGAGACTCGATGTACACTTGTGTACGAATTACATATCTAGAAATTTTTGATATTCTTAAAGATACGTTTCTTCTTTTACTACTGTTTTACTTTTTTTCCTGATGGATCCATTTAGTTTTTCAAGTAGTAGATAAATTACAAAAAAAAACGTTGAAATTATAACAATGCGTGATAACTATTTATACTGACAAACTTTTTTAGCAAACTTATTTAGTAAAACAAAATTGCGCTTCGACCGAGTCGAAGGAAGACGCAGACGGGAAGAAAGGAGACATGTTGTTGGCTTCCGTTGCAATATACGACTAACGCTACTGCCAGTATAGAGATAGAGACCCTACGATCGATGTTTTTCTCGGAAGGCGTGTACATTTTTTGATGATCGAAATATTCGCGCATCATCGAGTGTCATATCGAACTTGTTGCCTTCGAAAGTGCGAGAGAATCCGCCTCCTATTCTCACTGCTTGTTCAGCGCTACAGATGACAATTTGCCAGTACGACGAAATCTACATGTTCACGATTTACGAGCTTTAGCGAACCCGACAGGAGAATGCATGACGAAATTCAATCAGCAGCGCTAAATACGCGATGAGAATACAAGGCTCCGGTCTGTCCTGCAACACATTGAAGAAGCTTATCGAAAGCTTCCACTTGGACGGACATTAAATATCCCATTTCAGCGTCGTCGCCCATCTTTTCCGCGCGAGAGATATACGCGGCAGGACGCCCCTCTTTATTAATTAGTTTTTCTTTTTTACTTTGATATCGTCTTTACTAAGATCACCTGGCGTTCGCTGACCTAAAGTAATCGAGCTACACTGTGTAACAAAGTGCGCGTTGTAAAGTGACTGTATATACAAATATAAATTATGCGATTACCTTCCTTGTACTCATTTTTTCTTTCCTCCTTTAAAATCAGCTATTGTTTAAAAATTCTCGAAATGAAAAGAGAATGTACAGGATTATATAATTTTATTTAAGCACTTTTGTGTCAACTAGACAGACGAATAAATATTTACAAATTTCACTGGAAAACCTTGCTGAATTTTTTAAGTAGTACCACTTGGTGTTGCTAGACGTCTAAGTACAACAAGATAAATGTAAATTTAACCTATGCTTAATACATATTAAGTAAAAATTGGTTCATTGCAAAAATTCGACCATTCCAAGTTTTTTATGTACAATGACTTTGCATTTCTTAACATTTGAGTACAACAAGATTCTTCTCTTCTCTATCTGAAAAAGTGCATTGCATCAATACTTGAATTCTGAAAGTTTATTGTTGTCACTTTACCGATGTGCTGATTGGTTTTCATTCAGCGCTTCGTGAACGGCTGTCATCGCGGATATCGCGTATTTTGACTATGTGTATTGATTGGTTTATAGTTCAATATTCAATTTGTATGAAATTATGTAATACCAGAAGCTTTGTAGCCCGCGTCTATTTTGTTTAGTATATTCTATAAAAATTACATGAAAAAACGTCGCTTGTCAAAAAGTGAAATTTAAATTGTACATTATTTATTATTTGAAAGATGGCAATGCCCAAACTTTAGTGTTGAAAAATATGAAAAATCGCGTGAATTCTCTACATCTTTCTGGAAAACTTTCTTAAATCTCTTACGTTTAGATATAAATATGCTGTACTACTAAAATTATCGCGATATCTTCAAAAATCATAAAATGTATGAGATATTAATTATTTATTTCGTGTCAGATATTTACATAGTTGACAGCCTCAATAATATATTCTATAAAAATTGTATGAAACAGCGTGTTTTACTGTCACATTAACGTATCTCATTTACGCCACTCGCGAAAATATTTACACCGATCCGCACTCACTCATTCTTAAAATACAAAACCGACGAGTTAAATACAAATTACATATATACTGGTCTCATTCGTGTTACTGTGAAATATAAACGAATAAATATAGGATCCCTTGATTGTAAAAACCGCGAATATCATTTCGATGATCAGTAATAGAAACAACGGTAATTTGCATTAACTATCCAGTATATCGCTTGGAGTTTCCTGAAGTCGTTGATTGTATTCCTTACGAATTTCTTCGATGGGTTTGATTAAAAATATTGGTACATCATCGTCTCTCCTCTGCGGGAAAAGTAAAATTTATGTTACGTAACACAAAGTAACTGCTACTATATTAAGAACACAATAAATTGATTGTCAATTTTTAACACGATTAATCTGCATGAAAATCATTAATATCTAATTAAATGGAAAACACTTAAATATTAAAAATATTATTCATCCAATTACCTGAAACAGACATTCGCCTTCGAATTCTAAATATTTCTGTTTCCTCGCTCTCAACAGCAGTCCTACGCATTTGCTGCTAATATTAGTATAAATATTAAAGATATCGCCGAACGTGATGCCAATTACGTCTGGTTGATCTCGACAGGGTGAACCTTCTTGGCTAATAATTTCACAAAGCTCTAGAATTTCCTTCAAGATATGAGCGTTCGCTTTGCGACCGCGTATATCGGACAAAGAACCTGCTTCTGGTCTGAAAGAAGAAAGTTAATATTATTAACTATTAATAATTAATTATTAAGTTAATTATCTAATTGTAAGTTAATATAGTATAATTTATATTATATTAATACTTGACAAACTTGATAAACTTTAAATTTCATGTACCTGCCATATTCCTCTTTCGAGAATTTTGGCTTTTCGGTATTTAGACCAGAAGTGAACGGATTTTTGCTCTGCTTATCTTTATGTTTGTTGGCATACTGGTTGAACATAGCAACCTTGGCTCCCAAAGATTCCTGCAAAAACGAGAAAAGATGTAAATAATTAATTTATTATTCAAAATCAATTAAGACATTAAGACAGTCAGGAACCATTATTTCATCTTGTAAAACATGAATGGCTTGCGCAAACAGAGTATTTTGTAGTGTCATATTCGAATAACCGTGGAGAAGGAAAGTAAAGATGTAAAATACATATTCTGTAAAATTTTAGAATAACTCAAGCTTTAACGAAGATTGCACAGAGTTGAGTTATTCGGAACCTAACGAGACAGGAATTTCTGGGAAACTGCCAAACTGAGCCTAAGGATTGACCCTGACCATAAATGACGTCTCAATGGCATCTTGACAAATTTTCACATATATGTAGTTACATTCATTCGCGCATTCATACATTTAGAGGTTCCAGATGGTAAAAGATTTTAATTAAATTCTATTATAACGAAAAATTTCGTAAATCCGAATTGTCTTATCTTTTCAGAATAAAAATTGTTTTAATAAAGATATAATACATAGATAATTAAGTTTAATAAATTTAAATAAGTTTCTTAAAAGTGTTTTCAGTTATTTATATTACAAATATATTTTCTTAAATTATAACTGTAACTTTTGTAATTATTGTTTTATTTTATAATTACAACTATTATTATTATTATTATTACAACTATATTTTATTAAATTATGTGATTTTTTAAATAATTATAAAGAAATGCATAATTCAGTATTAAAGTATCCTCTAAATTCTCTAAAATCTTTCTCTCTAAATCACAGAATCAACGAAAGCTTACTGATTTCAGTAATATACTTATAATTATATTAATCAGTGATATATGCATTGTCTTTCAGTGATAATACACTGATTCGAACAATGATAGTACCTCCCCCCATCTTAAATCACTGAAAAATACTGAATAGACATTGATAATCACATATTATGTATGATTATAAATATAGCACTGTTAATCAGTGAATATACATATATAATAATACTGATTCCAATTCATTTTAATTTTCTATTATTTATAAAAATTTATAAAATTTTTATAATTTTTTGTCCGGAAATTTTACTTTCCAAGAAAATTTAATTTTAAATTATTTCAAAATGCTATTGCTAATCTCTTTCTCAATATATAACCGAAAATCTTTCGATAATACTCACATACATTACTGAGGACATTATAGTGTCGTGATTAATCCAACAGAACCGCAAGCGAATAATGCTCGACGTGTAATAAGGGAAGCGAGTGTTTCACCTAAGTAGTATAGAAACTATCTTGAACCGACACCCTACTCCCACTTCCGGTATTGCGGTACCAAGTTCACTCGACACTGTCGGCGCGAATACGACGGCGTCGTGACGCCTGACGTCTCTTTTTATAAGAAACCAACGGCGTCCCAAGGGCTCCCACCCTGCTGTGATATTTCGGCGCGGGCCGAAATATTTGCCACGTTTCCCAGACTCTTGATTGGCTGCCAGACGACCTTCTGCCCGCACCGGAAATGATAATTTATCAATCGCGTGCATATATTCATTCATTTCAATCTGCCTTCGGGAATCAGTTCTCAAAACGGATCGGATCTCATTCATCTCCGTTTGTTTATCACAATAACACTTCGCTTGGAAAACGATATGTTAAAATTTCTGGGAATGTCACTTTATATCCACCGCCATAAATTTCTAATCGATTAAATAATTTAAAATTTTTATGTTAAAAAACACAAGAAAATAGTCCTTCAAATGCATTAATCTTTGTTTCTTGATAAATGAATTCTTCTACATATAATGTAACTTTGTATTTAAATACTCAAATCTTTTTTGATTAAAATGATATAAAAGTACAATCCAAGTAGAATTCAATCGTTAATCTAATTTAAGTAATGTAATTCAGTTCACTAATGTAACAGGTAGAAATTCTTTAAACCTAAAATTTCGCAAAAATCTTTAATTTCAGGCTAATGGAAAAAAACATTTGATATGAATTTTAGATTTACAAACACGTAGCTTTATATAATTTTAAATATCAATCTCTAACTCTCTCTCGTAGAATAAAAGCTCTCATCAATACTACAATAATTGCAAAAACTTCAATATTTAAAAATATATAAAATATATTATTTTTTATAAAAAGCGAGAGAATTTAGAATTTTTACAAATTTTTATAACTTAGTAATTTTAGTATTTTTTTATTTTTATATAAAATACAGTATAATGATAATCAATAATATAAGTATTTAATATTAAAGTTTTTATTTCTAATTTCCGAAAAGAAAATTCTGAAAGTGATTTAATTTTCGACGCATTAGAGCAACCTATTTTCAAACCTAGGATTATGATCGCAGGTAAATTTATAAAAGCATCGATGTCGATGTTGCAAGAGGGTCATAAATCGATTAGCATTGCATTATATCGAATCGCGTGCACGTCCCCCGAAATTAGCATGAAACTTGAATACATGTGTCTAGCGAGCAACGAATACAACGCGTACTCAACAGCACAATCCGAATTTAATCTCCCAAATTAACTTTTGACCGACGACTATTCGTCACTGACAGGCGAACGATATACGAGCTGAATCGCGTGAACTCGAATGCGCATAAATCGCGAGGACGCGACATAGTCCACGTTGATAAAACACCTTACAAATATCCCCCGTGTTCTTAATTTGTCTGCTAGGGATCGGATAGATTTGTGGATTTTCAGTCGTCCGTGACATTCACTGCTTTATCCATCAGTCACAAAGCTATATGATTATCATGGTGAGTTGTGTTTCTATTCAGCAATTAGCAGTACGCATCGCAATAAAACTTCAATTATTTTGTTAATTAATATCTTAATTAAATAAGAGAAAAAAGACAAAAATATAAATAAAATAGTTTTAAAACGTTACAAATATGTAAAAAATGATTTAATATTATCAATTATATATTCAATGCTGTTTAAATTAATTTGCAAAAAAACTCGTGTATTTTATTCCCGTTTTTGAATAATTTCCTTTTAGTAGATTTTATATAGAAACAAGCCATATATAAATTGCAGATTTTTACTTCTTTAATAATTTAAGCAGATCATTGTTTAATCAATATTAATTAAGTATAATGTTTAAGTTTTCCGAGAAATAAGGTGTCACTTTCTCAGCAAAATGATGTCGAATGATGTCTTAATATCTTAATGACGTTTCTATCGTCAACAAGACATCATTTGACGTCATTTGACGTCATCTTGTTTACTGATTTAGGATACCTACATTGGTATTGGTGACTCTGTTTTATATCTATGACGCTCTCGCGAAAATTTAACTTAGAACGCAGATCTAACTTGCGTAAATATACGTTTCATGAGAAATGCCACGCAAATGTCGTGATGGCCATCCATAAAAGGAGCTTCAAGAAGCTGACGCATATGATGCCGCATTTTCACTCCTGAAACATGCTCCGGAATTAGATCCGTTTCTGCTCTCATCAACGAACGCACGCACGAATACGTCATTATATTATACCATCGTAGCTGCATGCTCAAGAATGCGGATGCATACCTGCAATGGAATTTATTCCTTAAGAAACTCGTATACTAATTAAAAATTCATTCCCTTAATAACGCTTTACACTTTGGCAGTGTTTAAAACCAATTCATTCTTGAAATATTGTAAACATTAATATATAAAGAAGAAAAGATTAGGAAGAAAATTAATTTTAAATAAAAGCTTCAATGTTCTAATAGCTTCTTTTACGCTTGTATATTGTTAAGTAATTGTTATAAAATCATATGTCTTTCTTGTTTTTACAATTGTATTTTTTCTTTTGATTGTATTCTGCTTAATTATATCAAGCTCTTTGCTCGAATTGCTTATTTCTTGATTCAAACACTTGTAACTTCATCAATTTAAGATATTAAATATCATTACAATATTATAAAATATATTTTTAACACCAGTTTAAAATTAAAAAAATTTAATATTGAAGTTGTAAATATTATAATAAAAAAGACTTCTTAAAAGAATAATTTCTTTCTATTCATTTACTTGTAAATCAAGGAAGATGGAATGGGAGAAGTCAGTTTTAGAATGATATCTGTGACTAAAATCTTCAGGGCAAATTTAGAGATCCGGAGTTATAAATATACTATTTAAAATTCCAGAGGCCGTATAACGATCGTCGCGTATGTGCGTGGAAGATTCTATAAATTATCCTACCGATGACTCTTCCCATGGCAACGACCCGTCCGCGGATTCTATCGTTCTCCTTGATCATTTGAAGTAAAAAAAGCTCACGCCAGGAATGCAATAAATCACAATCAGCAGAAGCAACGAAAGTATAGCCTAACCTAGGACAACATACTAGAAGATCAGAAGTCGACCATGTGCGTGCTATAAATAAATCTGTGGGAAATGAGGGGGCATTCATCTGACACAACCAAAAACTGGAACTTGGTCGATATCTAAATAAAACGATAAAGTATCTACGTAAACACATCAGAGAAATAAACTTTGGAAGACTCTTCCTTGACTTAAACTAGGTCTTCCTGTTGTTTGCTGCGGGATTCTAAAAGTTGCTGTTTACAATTTATTCTCCTTCTGTTTTAACAGTAGCGTTTTATGGAATTGTTTTCTCTTGGAGAGCATGATGGAGATATCTAAACTTGGAGACGATGTTGTTTGTAGGACATAATCGACATTCAGAGCTTTCGTGTGTAAAGTCGATATTCCCTCCAACTGACGAAGTAAGTACGACGTTTGTTTTTGGCACGCCACATCAGATTTCAAAGTAATTAGGCGAATCTATGTTGACGGACTTATGTAAGTAAAGCCAAATTAAAGTCGTAAAATCGCTCAAATAACATAGCAAACTCATTTTCTGCACTACCTAGCCTAGCCTAATACAGTAACGCAGTAAATTAATGAAGTTCTCTCATGCAATCGTAGCTGCAGATTAAAAATATGCAATTAAAGTCGAATAAATAATTTAAAAGAATTTGTGTGTTAAAATCAAAACATGTGCGTGTATTTAAAATAATATTTCTTACTGCATAAATTTCTAATGGAAATTAGGAGACATACGGTCAAAATTAATAAAACTTTAAAAAATTCTAGAGTTTGCTTTGAATTTAATTTAATTGAATGCTTATATTTATGGATTGTGCCAATTTTATTATATCTTTTTTATCTGTATGAGCAAACTACAACTGAAGAAAATGTGATAAAGTATTATCACAATTCTTAATCTTAACAAGTAATCATGATGCAGCTTATCGTAGTATTACAGACAAATCTTAAAGAAAGATAAAAGCAATAGAGATAAACGACGGTTTAGATATTTATTTATTATACTAATTGGCATTAAAATGCAAAGTTCTTTATTTACGTTAATTTGATATATAATATTATATAATCTATTATTTTATTATTGTATTATGTAAAGTATTTTATTTTTTATTTAAATCTTGTGTTTAATTTATCATTGAGCACTTATGTATGTTGAAATACAACCTAAGAATAATACAATTTAAATACGATGAGTACGTTTAATTTAAAGTAAATTTAATTTCATGTTAAAGTATTCGCGACGCCAAATATACATATGTCGAAAGATCACCCGTAAAACTCTCGCACGTGCGTCAACATGAATACACGCGCCACTGACCGATGTCAACGATACGTGGGCGTCAAATAAGACATTGGTATTCAAATCTTTTATCCGTCACACAATCTTAAAGTGTTTGGCACTCGAGTCTGTCTCTCGTATTAGCCAGGATTTGTATGACTAACAGAACTCGTTCATTTCCACATCCGCATCTCTACATCCACTTCTGTTTTCATTCCATTTTTTTAATTTCGATAGAATTTATAGAATTTGGATCCTCTCAAAAAAAAAAAAAAAAANAAAAAAAGTAGAATTGCTGCAACTCTGGTAACAATATATATTATAATGCAAGTAATATATATTGTCAATAAAAATACAGACACGTTGTTATTTAGGTAACAATTTAATAACGAAAACCAGAGTGTTTTTCTTAGACATTTCGTTTATCACGAAACGAGAATATATTCAGATTTGCATTTGAAATGAAGATGTAAATCGGATCATCGTACAGAAAAGGTCATAATTTATTTGTCTGTAGCCTTGGTCGGACGCCAAACGTGACCTCGTTCGACACGACGTCTTTCTTTCCTGTTTGACAGCTCAAAGTATGACGTTTGGGGATTTGTCATGAGAAATTTCAAAGACTCTTCGAGACAATTTTAAATAATTTCTCTTCAAATTAATTTGAGAAAGGTAAAATCTAAAACTAAAAAACTGATTACTCTCGTAGCATTTGGAAAACTTATAAATATTTACGAGAAGCAGAAAACACCTTTTCATTATATACTTAAGATATAGACGATGAAAGGTCTATATAATAATTTAATAATAAATAAAAATAACTATATATATACATATATATATATGCATACGACTTGCAAGTCAGTACATAAAGGATTAAAGAAAGTGGGTTACCTTAACGATCGATCTGGATAAAATAGAACATGCCATTAACATACACGCTCGGCTAAAAGCAGAATACTAGGAAATATCAGTGACTTATTAAATTGCATTAATCAGAAGTGTTTACATTCCAAAGTTATTAGTAATCTTAATTTAGAATACATATTTCGTCGTATTACGCGTGCCCCGTTTTGAAGTTTCGTCCCACATTCTGTGTTCGATCTCTGACTGAAATATCGGCGATATCTACATCAGAGTATGCTAGAATAACGAATGAGTAGCGACCCAATCACGCTGCGACATACGCGGAAACCGCGGCGCGAATATCTCTTTTTCTTTCTTTCCTGCTTTTTCTGTTATTTCTGGCAGACGCGGTCGTTATTTTCGGCCGTGTTCGTCACGAGTCCGGAACTCTTGCAACGACTGATCGCCGCTTTTAAATCCATTTCATGGACATTATCTTTGACGATCGTCTGAAAAATTATCTACAGTTAAAGAGAAATGGATCAATTAAATACTTTCTCAGAAATTAACACATACATAAAGTTAAAAAAATAGAATGGTTTGCTATAAATCGTGTTCCTTTTGTCAATACGAAAATTTTAGGTTTTACAGGTAAAAGAAAGAGAAGAAAGAGTTTTTTATAAATGTAAAGAAGAAGATTCAATAGATGAACATACACGATGTATACATTCACAAATAAAATAGTGAAAAAAATCATAAAACAGGAATTAAAGTGATATAGTTAAACGGGACATGATTAGACAGTAACTACATCAGATTATTTCTTTAGTAACCAGACAGATATGTAAGAAAAAAATGTTATATTAACAGCATAGCTAATACATAACACTGTTTAATTGAAAATGATCTTATTAATTCATTAATAATATGGATAAATACGTCGTGTTTTTGTTCTAGAAAGAATATTATTTGTTAATACTGTTACTGAATTAATAAGAAAAAATGATGTTTATAACAGCATAGATAACACACGCAACATGTAATTGAAAATAATCTTGTTAATTTATTAACAATATTAATAAAACAAATGAGTCATGCTTTCATTCTAACAAACTGTTATTTGTTTCATTAAGCCTTAAGGTACAAAAATGATATGAAAAATACCTTATTAGTCAATCATGAGTATCTCGCGTTCGATCATTTTTCAAAGTCTATTTAAGGTGGCTTAAAAAATTTTTTTTAATTTATAAATATACTTTTTAGTTTCTAGAATAAATATCTATTTGAAAAACTTTTTTTGGAAAAAATAAAATGTACATTTTAAATACTTTTAAAATTTCGGAAAACTTCCGATAGAAATCGGTTAGACATGGAATATGACTGTAGGCCTTAAGGGTTAATACTGTCATTGAATTAATAAGATTATTTTCAATTAAACTGTTGTTGATTAGTGCTCTTAATGCATCATTTTTCCGTGTATGAACGACCAATATCTTAATAAAAAATTTCAAACCAGATTTTTATATAAATATCATTTAATAATAATGAATGTATTTGATAAAAATCTATGTATATTTCGCATATACATATTAAATGTAAAAATATTTAATGAAAAAAATACTTTAAAAAGTTAAGAATGTGTAGGTGTGTATAGATATGTTAATGGGAACAATGGGAACAAAGAGAAATAAACGTGATTAGATTAACGAAACAGCTTTATTATAAATATAAGCTTCAGCTTAAGTTTAATTGCATGATAAAATGTGACTGATGTATAAAAACATCATTTTAGACGATTTTGTCACTGACCTCTTCTGAATCACTATAATACTCCATCTTCGAGATGCAAAGCAACCGTTCGGCGCCAATATTCGTCAAAACTAGTTACATAACTCGATTAGCTACAAGATCTGAAATTACATTACTACGCACATGAATTTAATTTTCTCGACAATCTTTAGAGGCAGCACTGACTTCTCTCATGGCGAGACTTTCGTGATGATTGTTCGGTTCTATTTGTGATCATAGCGAGCACGTGACACAGCCGACATCTTCGAGAATTTGAACTGAAAATTTTTAGAACAGTAGATATATTTACGATTTCTATAAACAGAAAATGAAAAAGTCATGTATAATTCGACTGTTCATGTCAATAACTGTTACTGCGACAATTTATTCGATTATTTGCATTTATTATATTTTAATTATAAATGGAATCTAACAATAGTATTTTTAGATAAAGAATTTTGACATGTGATAAGATCAATAATAATTTTTCAGCCCCTTTTTACTTTCTTCTCATGACACATTCTTTAAACCTATACTCTAGATGTAAAGCGCGTTTTTTAATAAGTTCAAAAGTAGGCCTCATTTGGCTTACGCATCTTATTAATTTTATATATTTATTTATAATAGAAAGACAAAACATTCTACATTTGTGAAATGTATGATTGATCCTTTGTGTCATGGATTTTTATATCAGACCTATTTTTTTTTTAAACTTTGTAACAAAAAAACTGATACTTAACAAGAGAGAACTCAAGAAATTCACCAAAATAATTAAAAACTAATTATAAGTGGAAAAAATAGTAGAAAATGTTTCCCAGAAGTACGTGTTACGTGAGAGCACTTTTGAATTTTCCCACCCAACTCGCAGTCTTCGACGTCCCGCCGCATCAGCAAGCGTGCGGCAAAAAAAAGCGCGAGCGGTGTAGATCAATAAAAAAGGCAGTAACGCGCAAGATAACGACGCCGACGTCCCTTATCAGTCCAATTCACCCGATTATGCCTCGTCGCTTGACGACGAGCTTTCTTCGCGGATTAGCCGCACCAGGAAAAAAATCACGTCTTCGTAAAAGAACGGCGCCGACGCGGGG
>QKQZ01051003.1:0-11325 GCA_003595255.1 Solenopsis fugax
ATATATAATATATACTGCAGATATTTAGCGCTGAATGCGCGAAACCATAAACCGATATATTATAGACGATAAATCAATATGCTATAGGCGTATGTACGTATGCTCTATTACGTACCACGTATGCACACACCGTATTAGCACTATTCCCATCTGATTGAATTGCTCTGTTTTCACAAAAAAAGTAACAGAGAAGAATTACAGAGATTTTCTATTGTCCATGGAGATAACGACATCCTATTCAGTGTATAAAGATCACCATTGTATAATACCATTGCACTTTACGCGGGGGGGGGGATAATCGACACGGTACACCGATACGTATTCCCGTACGGCGATTGCGTACATCCGTATGCACCGGCTGAATCTGCAATTACAATCGGGCGCAGTTCTCGGATCCATTAGTCACCTCGCAGCGGGCTCGAATCGGTTTCGGAGCGGGCCGTGAAAGAGCACGGAGTAGGCAGGATCGGAGTGAAGCGATCGGGACGCTAATGACTGGGATTACTTCTTGAGAGATATTGCGTCTTCTCTCTTTCTCTATCTCCGTCCCTCCCCCTCGTTCTCTTTGCACCTCCGTTTATTTCTGTTTCTTTTCGATCTCGATGCTCCGGCGTGCCGCCGCGACGAATATCGATGAGCCGGCGCGAGTACCGTTCATTCGCGCGTTGCTCTTCCTTTTCGCCTTCGTCTGAGATTCGTGGGAGTCATGTCACGCTGCATCGGCCGGATTTAGATAAGGAAAGGATGCTGAAAGCATCCTGAAAATACATACAACGCCTCACGAGAAGGAACGAAAAAAATCGTGCTAACTCTGATTTTTTATTCTATGTATATGATACGACTCGTTTTCTTTTAAATATATACGTTTATTTTCCACGTTGTAATTATTAAATATGTATATAATTTGTGAATATTACAAATATATCGATTTATGGTTTTTATTACATCACCATGAAATTGCGTAAAATTATGAAATTCACAAGATTATAGCTGTTGTGCACAGCGTGACGGGGTTTTTAAAAAATTTAATGTATCCACGTCAATATTAAAGACAATAAAACAAATACTTAAAAATTTTAATGAAACATTGTTTATTTTAATAATGTTAAATATAATATGCAAATAATGGTGATGATCAATTTTTTCTCACCGTGTGCCATTATTTGAATATATTTTTTACACGATGTATTTTCATTAATTTATTTATCTTTTAAATTTGGCGAGTTATATTTTCATTCATACTCAAGAAATGAGATTATCGGCATGCAAACACAAATACTTTTATTTCAACTGATTTATTAATAGCTTGGCAATGAATTTGTTTATATGGCACAGTGCATTGAAAACAGAGCTTCTGTATGTTTGTGCTTTTTATACATTTATGAACATAAAATGTCCCGTTAATATACGGATTATCATATCCGGATAATCATACGTATGTGTATGATAATGTTAACTCTCACAGTTTGTCGCGGTTTGCAGATGCTTCACCGGTTTTAAAAAATGATCTGCAATTTGTGATACGCAAATATTTTTTGCTAAGTAATTCCAAGGAAGTAATTCCAATTTTCAAGTCTGTATTTTTTATCTTATAAATGACACTGTTAACGGACCCTGAACTCTATGGGTCGAACGTGACTGTGCGAGCACAAGCTCGGTAGAAATCTTCTTATTCGACGCCAAGATATATCTCGCTCTACTTTGCATTTTCCATCATGCGCCATTTTGGAGCCGTCGGTTCTCCGTGTCCTTTTACATGCGCTTCTTCCTTTCGGACCTTCTCGGGCAATCTTTACTCCTTGCGAATTCATGTCGGCAATTTTTGCATATAACTCAATCTTGTTTTCCCATACGAAATGACAATCTTGAAAATCACCGTTGAAAAAGGTCATTTAATAAAACAGTATAATAAAGTATTAAAAATTGTTCCTTTACAAGATGAAGCACTTGTGTGTCAAAGTAATCTTCTAATCAGTAATTAAAAAATCAGTAATTAAGTGTGTTATCGTATATGAAATAAAGTGTACATCTTTTACATAATCCTGTTTTATATAGATTAATTTTATTTTCATATTACGTTTTATCGTGTGTTAAATTATATAACTTTATTATATGAATCGAGTGTAGCGTGAAACACGAAATTTACGGAATTACGAAATTGACATTTATAAATAGTATGAAAAGAATTATAATATTAAGAATAAAACGTTAGGAATATATATTGACAGTTAAATTTTCGGTGTAGGCATCTGAACGAGTTTATATTAAAGGAATACTTCGTGGCAAGCACGTTCAGAAAAATAACAGACGGATCGGAATCGGTGTACGAATCTTCCGGCGATAGTCTTCAGTGGACCAAATCGGTAGAAAGAAAAAGAGAGCGCTTTATTACGGGTTCGCGGTAATTCAGCCGAAATCCCGCCGCCGCCGCCGCCGCTGCCGCCGCTCGTTTCGGCGATCGGAAGTAAATCAGCGAGCGGTAGTAATAGAAGTTGCGATTAGTCGAGCGAACGTGACGCACGAGCGTGACCTCGGTAAGAACCTTCCTTTTCTTTGCGCGCAAAGCGGCCTCATTCTACTTTGCATTTCCCATCATGCGGCTCTTTGGTCCGCTCGTTCCTTCGTGCCCCTTTCGTTCCTCTCTTCCTCGAGAAGTGCTCTTTCTTCGGGGCTGATGTTCTCCTTCTCGATCCTTTTCTTTTCTCGCTCGGCGCTTCCCCGTCTCCCTTCCATCCTTCCTTCATCCCTTCGCTCTTTCCCACCTCCGTTTCTCCTCTCCCGCTCTCCGCCTCTCCTCTCTATCAATTTATTTTTCTCTCTTCGGAGCAGTGGACCGCGTAACGAGCAACGTAAATCAATCGGCTGGCATTGTGGCTTCGTTTCTTCGACAGTGGTTCTCGATCTTTGCATCGAAACGATGCGCGATGTATGAAACCTGTTCTGTCAAGCTGAAATCGCTCCTGTACTCGGATAGTCTTTGATACCTTTGGACTTTGTCGACATTGCTATTCTCATTAATTATTGCAATTATAAAATTATATGTAACGCATACAATTATTTTTATCTTCAATATAGAAGAAAACAAATCTTCAGATAAAAAGAAACGATATATAAGTACGTGATTAAATATATTGTCACATTAATTGACACATTTAAAATATATCATAATGATAAAAACAAATATTATAAAATTGATTCAAGTTTAGTTCAATCCTTTCAGTGCCCCACACTTATTATAAATATACATGTAGAATGCATGATTAATCATGTTAATGGTTACTGTAATTGAATCTATTCTTAACGAATGTCAATGAATGTCAATGAATGTTTAAATTTACACTTCGCAATTATGGTCTTTAAAGACTTTTGAAGCACTCGTCTATTAGGTTCAGTAATTTTAGACGACAAATAGTTTCGATTATTTTTCTTTATTTTATTTTTTTAGTTATAATAATAATTAATGTCAATCGATGTACGACAACAGTGCCGAAAAGATCGTCAATTTCCGGGCAATGATCGTATGCCAAACGATGTCTTCAGAGAAGTCATCTCATCTGTCGAATATCCAATGAAACCTCCGCCATTGCGTACATGTCGATTCAATTTTCGATTTTTAGAGATCGATTTCTTTTATCGGAGCATTACTCAATTTGCGAATCGGGCGATCGCGCGAGGCTAGGAGGGAAACGAAAAGAAGACTAGACGGGAGGTTAAATGGGAGAGGAGGGTGGGACGATCGTTGGCTGCGATCGCGGAGGGTGAGAGGTATCTTCGACCAGAGGCCGTGCGAAGTTGAGCATCGTTTTGCCCCGGTTTTCTACTACGTGCCGAACGCTTTAAGAGACCTGCCTACTTTCAGAGACGAGAACTCACCGGTTTCCTGCGGAAATCGAATATTTTCAACGGTATTTTCCTCCGCTCCTCTGCTCCGCGGTCGCGAGAGGAATAGAAAAAAAAAAAGAAAAGTGATATATCACCCTCTGACCCGTGCAACAAAAGTTTCATCGCAACTTCTCTCGTCGCTTGTAGTATCTGCTCGCCGAGCAATCTTTTCTTCGTACACACGTGTACAGCGTCTGGGTGCTTTTTAGTTAAGCATTTCGCTTCATGTGCAAATATATTTTTAAAGTATCTTAAGCTAAGTTTTCGTATTCTTTACATTTCATTTAGATAATTTTATTTTGATGTATTTAACCCTCAACTATACTGTATTGGATTCGATGTTTTGCCACACATGGGTGTATGTCACCCGACCATTTTCAATTGCGTATATCTCGGTATGTAATACATAGAATTTGAATAATTTGTTTTTAATCGATTCACCAGAAGATCAAGAACAAGACTAAATAATTGCGAGAAATATTCAGAATAGAAGGAGCGAACAATTTATGAATACCAAGCATTTTTGTAAACTGTCCGGGTGTACGACACCCAGTGTGTCAGCTGAGGGTTAACAATATGCGTATATATTTGTTTACGAGTTTAATTATAGTTTCAATCAAAATTCGTTTTTATCATTATGGTTATTAACAAGTCAATAATAAAAGATTATCATGCTGTGGAATTTTGATCTTAAGAAATATTTGACACAGGCTATAAAGCGCTTAATGTGGCCGCTTGGCGAGGAGAAGTGCCGAAGGATGAAATCCGAAATTATACAAGCGCTTACGTCAACGATATTTAATGTAATGCCTCGCAGATGATAGAATGAAAAAGAGTGCTAAAGAAAGAAAGTACACTTTTTTTTAAATGAGTAATTAATATAGCATGAGACAATATGTTTTCATAATGAATATATTTTATAATATTATGGTACAGTTTAATTTTCATGTTTCAAATCTTTTAATAAAGATGATAGAGTTTAAAAACTTATTTAGTAACATAACGTTTAACCTTCTTAATTTTAAGTAAAAAATACTTCAATATAAAGATTGGTTTGACATTTAAAAACTGTGACATTTAAAAATTGTGATTAAAAAAATGAAGAGAAAAAACGTGCTATATTTTCGTTTAGAAAAGCTGAATTCCATATTCATAGAAGAAAAAAGAAACGCAGCTAATCTGGGATATTTGCTGGATATTAATACCTCGACGAGTTTTTTATTGCGAACGTTTGCATTGTTACAACATCGATTCGTTGCAGTCTACATGAAATGAATAAAAAGGAAATAACCATCATTCCACTATTCTCTTTATGGCGCATCGCGCACCGTTAATTCAACGGAATTATGTGATAGCGCTTCGACGGAAATAAATAATTTATATCATGCGCCGCACATTTGACTCCGGTTATAAACTGGTTGGTTACGGCGCGGCGCGGCGGTGGGGGTACGTGCCGAAGAAAGAAATACGAAATTATAAGCGTTTTATGTGAGCGTGGCTTAATACCGTGCCCTATGAGGGAGGATAAGGACGGGGAGACTGGGGGACCAGTAAGGGTGAAGATGAAGAGGGCCAGCTTGAGTGAGGTAAGAGAGAAGAGAGCAGACGAGGCTGGTTTATGTAAGGTTCATGGGACCGGACCTCGTTTTGGCTTGACTTGAGTATGCGCCCGGTCTCGACGTCGAAGCCGACGTCTTTTTTCTCTTCTTTCTTTCTCCTTCCCCCCCTCACATCTTCCCCTTTCCCGCCACTTTTTTTTGCCCTTCTCTCGACTCCTTCTCCTCTCGTCCATCAACTCGCTCTTCTCGTACCTATAGTTTCCGCTCACCTTCGTTAACTCGGCCGCTTAATGCGATTTTAGGATCTCGCAGCGATTTTTGTCGAGGAGCGACAGTCTCGATTTACCCGGGGATTTTTTCAAACCTCGCCCGTATCAATTTTAGATTGATCGCCGGGTTTTTCAGTGGAATTTATTGATTTTTATATAAATGCCAATGAATTATTAGGACTTTTCTTCTGCTTTTTTTTATTATTTTATTTGAGATACTTATTTATCTTGAAACAGTGTAATGAACATATCACTATAGTCTATGTTTGAACAAACGTATTTTTATATAAAGAAATTCTAGGTTAAACAATCGAAAAATGTTTTTCAGCCAGCTTTCTCTCTCTCTCTCTCTCTCTCTCTCTCTCTCTCTCTCTCTCTCTCTCTCTCTCTCTCTCTCTCTCTCTCTCTCTCTCTCTCTCTCTCTCTCTCTCTCTCTCTCTCTCTCTCTCTCTCTCTCTCTCTCTCTCTCTCTCTCTCTCTCTCTCTCTCTCTCTCTCTCTCTCTCTCTCTCTCTCTCTCTCTCTCTCTCTCTCTCTCTCTCTCTCTCTCTCTCTCTCTCTCTCTCTCTCTCTCTCTCTCTCTCTCTCTCTCTCTCTCTCTCTCTCTCTCTCTCTCTCTCTCTCTCTCTCTCTCTCTCTCTCTCTCTCTCTCTCTCTCTCTCTCTCTCTCTCTCTCTCTCTCTCTCTCTCTCTCTCTCTCTCTCTCTCTCTCTCTCTCTCTCTCTCTCTCTCTCTCTCTCTCTCTCTCTCTTTCGATGATATTAGAGTTTCGGGGGATCAAAAAGACGTGCTTATTGAAATGACGTTTATGATGATTCGAGGGCATGCCAGATTGTGGACGAATAGGTTTTCGACAGTTCGCTCAATCGACCACCTCTCGTCGAGACGGAATATTGATGTCGGTGTTTTGATTTGCCGCGCACGGCGCAAGGTAAATTCGTCAAATCCGCGATTTGGCGGCGATGAATTCGCGGGATTAAATTATCACAAAAAAGCCGGGTGTGTATCCGTGCACGTTGGAATTTGCGCTACGATCGAGATGCCCGCTTTTTTCGCAGCGTTCAATTATTCCGACGCGCTCGGCCGACTAAACCGATTACTCGTTTCGCTCGTAAAACGAAATTACGAATGACGGCTGCGTAATAGCGGCATTACTGCCTCGTTAGGGCGCGAACGAGTAACTGATCAGCTTCGAGTGCTTCTGCGTCAATTTCTTCTCGAGTGGCTACCGTTCTGTCGGGCGACCGAAACCGATTTTTACACGGCTCATTCTCGATGATCGTCACGCCCAAAGTGAATACATTGGACGAGATTTTTTTTCGGAGCACATCGTTAGGAGCGAATTGCTCACAGGTTTTCATGACTTTCAATTTTTCTCCAGCTTGTATAAGAGAAATGACTTTGTCAAAAATTGATTTAAGACCTTTTGAAAATCATGTTTTCATATCTCCTTCTCGTAAAAGTACTTCGGACAGTCTTCATCTTTTACCCTTCATCTTTACCCCCACGCTGGAGACAACTTTTTAGTTGGACGTTTAAGAATCGGGAACAAACATTTTAAGCACCATCGATTAAGTTGAAAAATATCTTCGTGACGACGATTTTTCGTGATACGCTCGTAAGACTGGAGGACAAACACTATTACACTATTCTAAAATGGAAGAAATTGCATCCTGGGAGCATAATAATTTGCTTGCCCTAGCAGCTCCAAGATGGCGCCCGGCATGGGGAAGCCTAATATACGAAGAGGTAGATATTCGGTAAATGGGCTAAACGAACAGCGAATATGGACTTCGGTTGCTTCTTCAGTTTCATTATTTATTTTTCATACATTTATTTGAGAACACTCAATCTAACATTATTTAAAATATTTTTATTCATTGAAATGTATGTAAGAGAAAAGGGGATGAGATGATGAATTGTAACTTTTCTATGTTAATAACAAATGACCACTATTTAATTTATTAGAGATTTTAGATAATAAGAAATCTCTTTTTTTATTTCAATCTGTCTGCAAAAGTAGATATATAATAAAAAATGTGTTTTGCGCCTATATGTAATTTTTTAGCATTTACAATTTTAATGATTTTATTTTTGCACATTACATAAATATTTTTTGTTCTATTTACATTTTCCTTTAATCGCACTTTTAATGTCAAAATAATATAAGTTTTTGTTACAATAAATTTCTTTTATTTATAAGAAGTGCATTTTTAACTTTACTTAATTGTTCATCATTTTATTTACTGTTAAAAGTCATTTTAAATTCATATATTGAGATAAAATGATGAAATTGTCATGTCCTTAAATAATCTAAAGAAGGAATTCTAATTTATTTAACAGCTTTTAATTTTTACATGTTAAACAAAGCTTTAGTAAATCTGAAAAAATAGATTATTACTTTTACATTACCACAGAAATTAGAAAAAATCAACAAACCTGAAGGTCGCTATCTCACTTTCTTTCCCTAACATACGCACTATTGAATGTAGGTACAAATACGTAGATTTGTATTTATTGGTCGCTCGGTTTAGATCTGTCTTAAGGCGAGTAGCTTTTGCCAGAGGCGATAAGAAAATATTAACGGGGACACAGAGGTTATATCGTGTGATAGGATAAGGCGGGGGTGTTAAATAGGCCGCGTTACTCGCCATTACTTGCAATTCTCTATCATTAAACATCCCTACTGTTCGCCACCCTTGCCTCCCCCCTCTTTCCTGCAATTTGTTCCGCGCATCCCTAAGCTCGTCCTCGTTCTCGCATCCTCGTCCTTCTCTTTGTCCCTCGATGGCTCCTCCGTCCTTCTCCTGCTTCTCTTTCCGCTTTCCGTCACGGCCCCGCCCTTATTATTTCTCTTTTTGCCTTCAAACCGGTGCCGCCGGATTCGCCCTTGAGGCTCCATATTCTCCTATTCTTCCTTCCTCCTCCGGATCTGTTAAAGGGAAATTTTACATGGTTCACTCTCGATAGTCATCCCGAATGAATCATTCGTGAGCGAAGGAAAGGCGGATTATTCAAATTCTCTATAAACGTGATCATTCTTTATTTGTCTACGATTCATCTTAGATGACTAATCGAAGCGAAACATCTACGCTTAATGTCATGTTATTGATTCCAACTTGCCATGAAATGTTCTAACTTTATGAAATCACCAACATTCGGCAAAAATATATCTTGTGCTGTCTTCTTTTGATAACATAAAAAAAAGAAATATCGTTGATTATTGTTAAGTTTATTTTTAATAGTTCAGGCACTAGGTAATTGAGAAAAAACTGCGTAAATTATATTTGAACCGGCCAATAGGCAATGCTTTTTTGTGTACCAAGAATGTTTTTATAGAATCGTTTTGCCTTCTTTCGAATTCGCGTGTCTTCTCTCATACTTATGGCGCTTCTTTCATCTTTTCGACCTCTTTTTTCTCTACTTCATATCCGCAGTTCGTCCTTTATCTCGCTCCCTCGCTGCTGGAACAAATAGGAATTTCAGCGGGCGGTGACGGGCCTGTAAAGCGCAACAAGTTGAGCTCCGGGCTGTATCGCAAAAAATATTTAGGAATTAAGGGGATGCGAGTCTTATATTTGTTTCAAGGATAAAGGGGATTCTGGAAGGTGAACTTTGAGGAGAGAATAACATACATCACGCCGCGGGAGCCTAATTTCGCATACTCGCAGTTTCGCGTTGTACCGAAAGTTACCGCGACAACGAAATGGAAAATGGAAAATAAATATGTGACAGAACATTGGGTTGAAACAAAAGTTCGTAGCGGCACACATATGGTTGAATAAATCTATGTACAAATATCACAAACATTGTCTTTGAATTTCATTTAAAAAACGCGAAATTTTCCAATCCAATAGAATAGAATATATTTATTTCTTCATTTTCCGAAAAAGGTACTTGATTTACAAAAATTCTTAACTATGAATGTATACATTCATTCATCCCTACCTCACACCTAATGACTAGAAATTTTCTGTCGATTATCCTCCATCTGTTTCTGTCCTTGCAAAGTTTCTTTCCTTTACCAATGTTATCTATACGCTTCCTTTAAATTTTATACATTCTAACCAACTTCTCCTTATCGAACTTATCTCCTTTTCATATAATTCCTTTTCAATATCTACATTGTTTGAACTCTCTTATCCTCGTCCTTCGTTCCTGTTCTTCACCTCTTCCCTCTTCTTTAACTTCTTTCTCACTCTCTCTACAATTTCCTCAATACCTCACCTTTACTATGTCTAAGTTCTCATTTCACATAACCTATTATTTCTTTCTTTCCTGTCTTTCCCTATTTCTTCAAACCAACTTCTTGTTCTATACAATCCATACCTTCTCCGTAGAATACACAACCCCTACAACTCTCTTCTAACCAATATTTATTCGAATTAAATGCGTAGAGTTTCGATGTAGTTGTATTTAAAGTTTTTTTTGCTATGTAATGGGTTTTTGATAATAACCGTTTTCGAAAATTTCTCTTTTAATGAAAACCTATTGGAAAAATTAATTGTGAAGGTATCTAAAGCGTTCTGAAATAAGTAATTAATGAAGGATAAAGTTTTGTTCTTTAGTTAGTTCCAAGTTGACGGCACTTTAATGTGAAACGTGAGATTAGCTCATCAAGATTTAACGCGGAGAATTAAAAGCTTATAGCAAGTAAACGCCTTGCGTAATATCTTTTCTCTTCAAGAGAAAGACCACTAAGACTTCATCGACTTTATCGGAAAATCGAAATAATGGAGATATTTTGTTTTACATTCATCCATCGCCACATATTTTAGTTGTAACACTTTTTAATTCTAAGAGTTATTTACGAGATTTCATTTTTTTTTCGCTGTTGCTTGGAAACGAGCGAGGACAGGTCAACGATTACAAGTCCGCTGTACGACAGTCGGATGCTTACTTGACGCGGATATTGCAATTACAACCGTGGTACGTGGGCATGCGGCGTGTTAACATAGTTTCGCGCCCGACGCCATGGAACGTGTTTAAAAGATACGAAGAGCGAGTGTGACCCGTGAGGGGTTTTTTCCGCTGGTATTTCTTTATGTCGTTTACCCTCTTGACTACCCATTCAAACCTTTCTCTTTTCTGATGTCGAATGACGAACTACCGAGCCGCGAATGTATCTCGTCACCCCGAAACGACTCATGAGACCTCACTCGTAAAAACACAATACGTACTCGACTGTATATCTAGGGATGCTTATGATAGCACCGAAGTGTCTGAGTATTATCAAAGTAACGATGCTTCGATAGCAATCTTTCTTTTTTTGTTGTTTATGTTTTCCAAGGTATGCCTAATAAAAAGTTCACCACATTTTTCTCGAAAAATTAGAGATAGGGAAAAGAAACTTATCAAAAAACGCACATTTATCAAAATTGTAGGATAAAAATAGGAAGATATATTTTTATGATCTTAAGTAAAATCTTAAATGCCCTTATTACCTCATATTACCAATAAAAAAAAATTTTTTTAATAGAAAGGTATATTTTTTAATCATTCTATATATATTAGTACTCAATGAGTTGAATAACTATGTGTTAGAATTAGGGCTCAGACAAAAGATTCGAATATATTGTATGTGCGATCTGTTCGAACAATTCGAAGTAAAAAAAA
>QKQZ01051009.1:0-12154 GCA_003595255.1 Solenopsis fugax
GTAAGCGTTCGAAGCTTCATATGGGGTCTCTCTGACCCACTTACGTGTTTAAGGGTTAAAATGAAATTATTAAGTGACTAACTTCATACTTTGTTTGTTACAACATCTTTTCAATATTATTTACCTCAAATTTTTTAAAAATAAGCGTTAATGTTAAAATATTGAAAATATGATTTTTTCAAGTTTTTACACAGAAAATTAATCTGATTATTTAATCCACGTACTTTCTAATAAATTTTATTTTATTTATTGTTTATAATAATGAATTTTGTATTATATAAATAATTTAAGTTTTATATGTGTATAAAAAATAATACAATTATATACAGATTATAAAGAAAAACAATGAAAGCTAATTTTACTAGTTTATTGTGTTGGAATTGTATTTGTCTTGCTTTTGAGAAAATAATAAATATACAATTAATTTTACATATTATCTTTATTAACTTTTTATACATTATAGTAAAAATATTAGGATAATGTAAAATAACTAATATGAATTAAATAATAATATGTTTAAATTTCATCGCTATCATCATTAATCACAGGATTTACATTTTCAACACAAAATATTCTACTTAATATTTTTGCAGGTCTTATAATTTTTGAGAGATATCGACCATGAGACAAATAATAAATTACTGCAGATACGTGTGAACAACATCCGATAGTTCGATTACCATTAGCACATTCGCAATAATAACGTTTGACTCCAAAATATTTAGTAGAATTTGGAATGTAGTCAATATAACATTTATAAGTTCTACTATTAATATGTCGCGATCTAACTTCAATTTTAATTATATTACTTTTTTGTTTGACGTAGTAAAGATTAAGATTGTTAGCATCGTCCATCATTTCTGCCAAGTACGATATTGCTTGGGATAATGGATACGAGCCTGTGAACAGAATTTTAAGATCATTTTCGGTCATTTCAGGAAAATCAAGAAAATCTGCAGATAATAACCGTTGAAACGGACGCTTCCATCTATTCCATCGTTGATCCTTAATTTCCGATGCCAAGGTATTTTCTATATTTTGCTGCATCGCCATGTGCGTTAGTATTTTATCGCATAAATGTAAATCAGAATTTAAGCGCTTCCCAAAAGTATTATTTAAAAAACAAGCTATCCGGCAGAATAAGCGTACTTTAGGGAAGTATTTATTATCCAGTTGGTGATGAAGCAGTTTATATTTTTGTCCTATAATACCATGAATTTCCTCAATAACCCAACGAACTTTTGTTATACAGCGAGAATTGTTAGATTCAGCAGTTGTCAGTTGATTTCGCTTTCCTTTAAGTGCAGGCATTAATAATCACTTTTTTCCAAATAATCTTTTATATTTTGAAAACCTTGATTGACGATACAAATGTCTCTTTTCCGCATAAGCTTTTGGAGGCCATTTGGATCTTGCATAGCAATTTTCATTATTTCCGTATCATTTTGATTCGCATAAAAGGGTCCAAGCATTTCAACGATGTAACCATTTGTTGTACAAATCGTGAAGGGTTTACACAAAGATACCTTCTTTTGACCAGAGTATGATTTTCTTTGATATTTGTTATTAAAGCTTTTTCCAAGGCGAATATATGTTCCATCGAAAATCAATGCTAACTGGTCGGTAATATTATATAATGTTTTGGCAATAACAGATGTTTCATTTTCTATGAGAATTTCTCGAGAAAGAGCTGCGAATCCGAAGTGAACAGGTAATATATCCTTTTCAAAAGAGTTCATAACTGATACACAGAAGTTCGACACTTGCTGTTCATGTTCTATTCCAAGAATGGCGGCAATCATTCTATTGGAATTGCCAGTGCGCAATTTAAATAGGAAAACAACAATAGCTTGATTCACATCTCGGCATTTAGAATTCTTCATTGAAATCATCATTTCACGAAGTTGTATAAGGTTTTCCCAAGTCAATCCTATGAATATTTCAAGTCTTTCCTTTGACAGAGTAAAGTCACCTACTTTGTCTTTAATAGTGGATTCACTATTAATTGAAAGATATTCAAAATAATTTCTCAACTCGTCAACTTCGATAATACTGTTGTTGGAATATACGCGCAAATTCTGTATATCCTCCTCAAACAAGCGATTCTTTATAATGTGTTCACGGCAACATCGATTTCCTTTAGGAACATACAATTTTCTCTTAAAAAATATCTGTCTACGAGCTTCAGAGGGTACTACCATAATGTTTTTTGTAGATCCACAAACAAAACAGTACTTATGAGTCAAAACAATCCTTTGAAATCCTTTCAATGTATTTGGCCTGTACTGGATTGGACTCTGTTACATCAACAACAAATGACGGATCTTCTATTGATGAATAAGTTGGATAACTAGTAGATTGAAATGAAGATGTTTCTTGTGAATATTCTTCATACTGCTATAATTCTTGATTCTTCTGAGCATGAGAAATGCCTGCCACTGTTTTACTCTCTTTCGCTTTCTTTCTGTAGATCACTATGCGGCACTTGTTGCATAGTATATTCCCAATGACTATCATTGTATCTAAAATTGTCGAAAACTCCTTTGCTTCAAGTTCTGTATTTATCTTTTTCTTTTGACCAGGAGCATTTCGAAGTAATATGCCACATTTAATGCACTTAGTGTTCATTACTCGTATTTTCTTCTTAATTATTTCTTTCTCATTATTTGACATATTGAAAATTTTCCTGAAATATATAACACTGATTACAGTGTTTGTTATGTATTTTTATGTATACAAACTTAAGAAGAACGTATTGCTGTATTATTTCCTTTTTATGACAAAAACTACATATGTAATTATGTACCTTCTCTTTTAATATTACAATTTCTATTATTATTATAAAGCAATAAATTTTAATTTCAATTACAAAAGTAATTCAAATTACAAACATGTTAAGCTTGTATCTCAAAGCAATCTCAAAATGTCGATTAGCCAATACAACTAACTAATGCAGTGAATGTTGTTGCACTTCAAAAAAGAACAGTGATGCCACCAGTCAAATTCAGTATGTACCCACGAGGACAGGAATGCTTCCTCACTTGAAGTTGTACACGTATCGGAGCATATTCGATGAGCGTATTCCGTCTTTCTTCATAATACATGGTATTGTGTATCATAAAAAGAGATAGAACATGCGCATTAAATGTGCTTCGATATGGATGCAACTTCGTATGAGAAGGAATTCCTATCCCCGTGTGTACATACATCTTAACTAATGCAGAAGTTTCAGCAAATGAAAACTATTATATTATCTTTTTATATAAACAAAATTTAAGTCATTGAAGTATACAATTAATAATTAGACACATAAAATAGAGTATTAGAAAGTTCATAGATTAAATATTAAATTAATCTTCTGCTTAAAAACGTGAAAAAAATCATATTTTCAATATTTTAACATTAACGCTTATTTTTAAAAAATATGAAAAAATTTAAGGTAAATAATGTTGGAAAGATATTGTAACAAAAAAAGTATGAAGTTAGTCGCTTAATAATTTCACTTTAAAATTGACAATTTTAAACTTCTTGAATTTTTAAAAATTCGAACTTGCATGTTAAAAATCTCCAAAAATTTCTAAATTTGTATCTTGATGACGGAAACATCATTGATTTTTTAAATAATTTGTTATGTATCAGAAGAATAGAAAAAAAATATAATTGAATAATTATGTTTTTATTTGTTACTATTACAATAGTAAGGATAGCGGGTTAAAACTTGGTGAAAATTGTTCTTTCATAGAGGACTAAAGATTGACGTATGATAAGTCTATTTTGGCGTGGGGGCAGTTTTCATGTACAAATCCGGCTATACCCTTTAAAAAAAATTCTAGTTTAACAATTTATTAATAATTTTTATTGATGCTAAATAAGGTTTTAGTGAATCTGAAAAAAAAATAGATTGTTATTTTTGCATTATCACAGAAATTTACAAAAATCGACAAATCTTAATGTGTGTAATGCATACTTACACGCAATGTTGCATTGTGACGCGTGCGTGTGCGTGTGAGTGTGCGTGTGCGTGTGCGTGTGCGTGTGCGTGTGCGTGTGCGTGTGCGTGTGCGTGTGCGTCATCTTACCCCCTCTCCCCTACATCCTTCTATTTTGGCTATTCATACGGAAATCTATGAAATTTCGTTCTTATTTTTCGTATATGTTCAAATAACTTTTCAAATTCGCTAAATAATGATAATATCTTATGGATTTTTGTTTCGTACACCGTCTAAAGAAATTCATTGAATAAATTTTAGATTGGTAACGATTTAACGATTTATTGTTAATATACGATTGATTATTATTTGTTAAATAACGATAGAAACCGATAAATGTCAATTTGTCATTTTACTATTTCGTTAGATACAATAGATAGAACATAATAAAGAATGATAAAATTTCTATCGTAAGTTTCCTATTAAATATAAATCTTATAGAACCTGATAGAGTATAATAAGATTCGTATCTGAACTCCAGAGTGTCACGATACTGCTTATAAAAAACGATACAAATTGATAGAAACTCTATCGTTCTCAATCGTTTTCTATCAACTTTTTTTACTAGGGTAAGTCATCTCTTATGGTAAAACATTGACATAGGAATTAATAGCGATTTTTCAGCTGGTCTACACCAGTGTGCCACTTGTGTAGAGTTGATGCAAATGTGTGTAATGCATACTTACACGCAATGTTGCATTGTGACGCGTGCGTGTGCGTGTGAGTGTGCGTGTGCGTGTGCGTGTGTGTGTGTGTGTATAGGATCTTCCAAAAGCGTAAAAACCCTTTAATATTTCGGAAACTAAGCATTTTCGAAAAAATTGTTTCAGACAAAAGTTGTAGGGTTCAAAAAATCTATTTACTGATCCTATCATTTCAACTATGGATGGCATCGCCAAGATCAGACTACGGTCACACGGATTTTTTTTAAATCAAATGCCCTCTTTTTTCTCGAATCTAATAACTGGTGTCAAGATCTTTTCAAAATACTATAATAAAGTTACTTTTTATTAAATACTTTCCGAGTTACAAAGTTTGAAAGTTATAGTATAATGTAACTTTCAAACCTCATAACTCGAAAAATACTTAATGAAAAATAACTTTATTACAGTGTTTTGAAAAGCTATTGACACCTGCTATTAGATTCGGTAATCAAAAATAAGGCATTCTGTTTAAAAAAATCGATGTGACTCTAGCAACGCCACCAAAGGTGTAAATGATAAGATCAATAAATATATTTTTTTAAACCCTATAACTTTTGTCTGAAACAATTATTTCGAAAATGTTTAGTTTCCGAAATATTAAAAGGTTTCTACACTTTCTAAAGACACTATATACGTATAAAAGACTAAAGTGTATAACACAATTAAAATTGAGAAAAGGCCAATGATCGTAGCAGATTTTAGTGCTCAAATTGTCTTTTTGTATATTTTTTAGTTTCTCGAATTGCACGCCGCATATTCGTTTATCTTGAATGGTTTAAATTAAACTAGAAAAATAATACCACAAAAATAATACCATAATATTAAATTGATAATTTAATAATATTGACGTTAGCACCTGTAAGATCACCCACCCCGAAAAGTTATAATAAATTTGTTGGGAAAATATTACCTCAACCACGATTTGAACCTGGATTTTCCTACATTCTGTGCGGATGTCGTAGCTAGTTTGATCACTGAGACATATTTAACGGCGCTCATTTCAAAGAACCAGAAAAATTATATAAAATCACGTATGAACTAAGCTCTGCTATGACCATATTTCTCGATTTTGAGTAAATCAGGTTTTTGACAGTACAGTTTAAAAAATACTATACTAGCTGAATACTATGTCTAATAGTTCATAATAGTCTAATAGTTTAGTTAATAACTTAGTCTAATAATTTGGTCTGAATATTCTTATTTAAAATATTATGATCTAAAAAATCTGAAAATTTGAGATTTTTCAAATTATTTTCATGCTGTTTCTGTAAAGTGTTCCAATTTGTATAAAAAATCTAAGAAATTTGAAAAAAAAAGCTATAAAATTTATATAGAGTCTAAGAAAAATGTTTATCCCAGTATTTCTTAAGAAACTTATATAAAGAGAACAAAAGATTTTTTATATCCTTATAGAAAGAATTAACAAAAGATATCTTAAATAACTCCGATTTCCAATTTAAATACATCGGCTAACTTTTTATTATTTTTCAAGTTAATGATTAAAAGGAATCAAGATAGTAATCATACATTTCGTTTCTCTTCGTTGAATTTTTCAATATTTAACGCAGCATGGTAGCAGAAAGAATTTTTGCGACGTGATGTACGTCCTGACGACATGTGGAATCGATGTTGCATCAGAATCTAGTTTACCTTAAACTGCAACAACTACACACATCGATTATCATTTTCCCCCAAGAATGTATAATTTATTCTGCAGTGGGCACGGCACTAATACGATTGCTTTGTCATGAAAACATATAAAAATATATGTAATCACAATATAAAAAGTTTCATGCGATATTTTGTTTTCAGAATATTGATTTTATATTTTCTTTCCGTTCAACCATCTTTTCTGTTAGAAATACGGTTTCCTTTGCTTTATCTTGAAAAGTTGAAGAGATATCAATTTATACATATCAATGAATGAAAAAACAACTTGCAGAATACTATTTTACATGTGGATACATATGAAGAGAAATATTTTTCATAATTGGATGGAAAAAATGGAAGGATTTTGAAATGGAATGAAAAATGTTTTGGGAAAAAATCAATGAATATTACGAATAATTCTTGCGGAAATACAGCCATTGTATTTTTCCAGTCAAAACAAATTAGTATTTACGATTTATTATAATATTTAATATGTGCAAAAATGGAAAGGTTTACTGTTTTCAATTTTAATATTCAAAAAGGCAAGAGATTGAGCGATACGTCAGATTATATCGATCCAAGATTTTTGTGAAAAATTGAAACGAATAACCTTTGAATGTTAAAAGAGAAAAAGAGAAAAAAAAGGAAGTGTCCGGTGGATCTACGAGACATATCGTTTTTGCAAGTATGGAAATGTAAAGCAAATACGTTTCTAAAGATGCATTTGAATCGCGTTACGTTAGTTTGCGCGCGTCCAAGTGTATTTTTAACTTTATTCGCGCAAACTTGCCTGTTGTTATTGTTAAATCACTAACTACGGATATGTTATCGTCTTGTTTTTATTCCGCTGCAAACCCTCAAAAGTCTATAAAAATACAAAAGGGATAGTGATTTTTTTAAAAACATACTTTTTGGATGGTATTCCTTGCCGGTTACGGAGTGCCAAAGTTTCTATTTTGATTACATTTGTGATCTTGATATACGCATTTTATCGCTTAAGAAAAAAACCTATATACTTCCTTACTGAAAAAAAATGATATTTATGTGATAATTTATCTTTTAGATTCTTAATTATTGCTGCACTCGTGCGTGTGGCTGCAATAGCAAGTCTATTTAAACTTGTCATCATAAACAGTACGTAATTACATTAAAAGGCAAGCAAATTAATGAAAACTAAACGATTTTTTTTGGAGATATAAGATCTTAATGATTCTATAAATTATTGATGAATGTGTCAAGTATTTTCCATTAATGTAAATAAGGCTACAATTCTGGCATTCTCATTATAACGGATGCTCTGCGATTCTTATAAAGACGGCGCTTATTCTTGATTGATGATATGACATATTCGTTTTTAAAAAAGAGAAAAATTACTGTCACTATATCTTTCTCGAATCTTTATTATTTGTATGCAGCAGAATAAAGATACAAGCTCGATATTAATTAATTTTTTTTTCGCGTAATTCTCATGCACTTTCCGGCAGATCAGTAAAAAAGTACTTTGTTGCTAATTCTTTCAATGCCCGATATATATTTATACAATCAATACAACGATTAATAAATGTAATATAATCCAAGTGTGTCCAATATATTCATTCACGGTATCCCCACGACGATGGTCAAAGATTGAGGAAGGAGAGTGTCGGGGACTATGTAAGAACGGCAGAAACGGAGAACCAACAGTCTTGTTGGGATTCTGTGTAACGTTTACTTCTAACTTTCAAAACTCAGGCTATTTTTATCAGATCCATCTTATTCAACGAGGAACGACAACAAACGTAGAATTGTAAACTGACGTGAAATTTTACGGGATCGAGGCCTATGCTTTGCTAATTGTGATCGTTAACGTCTATGTGTCGATGAGGTGCAAGATTTTATTATTAGATTGTCAAGGCAATTTCCCGACATTCTTACCAAGCGTAAGGTAAGTGAAAAGGAAAAATCAAAAGTGTGCCATGGCGGAAAAAATTTGACAAAATTCTAGAAAATGTAAATATATATTATAAAATACTACAAAAAATAATTACCAGAATTTAGAAAATTCTACAAAAATCTACATAAAAGTGCTAGAATTGGAGCATTTCGTTAATTTTTACAGTTTTTAGTACGTTTGTTTTTATAAATTTTTCAGTAGAACTACAACTACTATCCCGACAAGTAAATTACGTCAAATTACAATTAACACATATCCCGGTTTTTTTCTTAAAAACGTCACCCAATTCGTTAATTAAATTCGTCGTTGTCAACATTACTTGACTGTACTCGAAAATCGTACAGGAACTGCCACTTCGTGGAAGTTCGATAAGCATCTTATAAAAACTTATTTGTGATAACTCAGTTCAATAATTGTCAGAAATATGAAATATATATAATTGAAATACATTTTTTATAAATAAATATAAAGTTACAGTTTTTATTGATGCAGTTTTCACATATGTGGATTAACATATGGCAAAACATATGCAATGCCAGTTTTTGCAATGAATCTAATGTTTATGGATATATATTTGTAAATCATCAATTCAACAAGTATAAAATTCCATTTAAAATATAAGTATGTAGAAATTATATTTTTTCCCACAGAAATATTTATTTATTATTTTTAAAAATATCTATGCAATAATATCACAAATCACAATGTTCTCAATCATAAAATTGGTAAAAGTAATATTTCGTGTAAATCTACAATTTTTTTAGAAAATAGTACAAAAATCTATAAATTTTAAAAATTAGATAGGTTGTTTAATGTTACAAGTATCTACACAAATATGCGAAAAAAATCTGGTAGATTTTAATAGTCATTTATAAATAATTGTAGTTCATAATTCTTATAAATACGTAGAAGTTTAACTACTTAAAATCGTGTTGCTAAACTTTTAAAATTTTTTTACACATTTTTAAAAATCTAAAGATTTTCTTAAAATACTAGTTTCATCAATTTCTTAAATTGAGAACATTATAATATGTGGTACTATTGCGTAGATATTTCTACAAAAAAATAAAAATTTTACAAATTTTATTTCTTGGTAGAATTTTGTACTTATTGAAATTTTTTCCGTCAAGATGAAAAACAGCTTTTATATAAAAATCGATTCTTTAATCAGACTAAGGTTAGTGATTTACTTCGAAGACTGACATTCGAATTTCGACATTTCAAAATTAATGCATTAAAATCTTAGAAATATAATTTAATATATTGTATAATTTAATATGTTATGAATTTAATTTAATATCAATAATACGGCAATAAATACATTTATTAAATTATATAATAAATCCAAAAGAAAATTTTTAATGTTGTAATTATGCCGTAAAATTGAAAAATATGTAGCTTTAATCATTTTTATCGATTTTGTGGTTACGTTTCAATTTTTTATTCTTAAGGTTATTGTTTTATGCTGAAGGTTGAAGAAGACAGTAAAATTGAAATATACACATTAATTTATCATTTTGCATTTATTTATTTGAGAATAAATCTATTTTATTTGTACCTATACTGAATATAATTATTAATTATTTCGAAAACTTATTTCATGTTTATTTAATAAAAAGTTTGAATCAGTTGATTTTTGGGTTCTTAATTTTTTATTTAAAACTCTGATGTATCAATATATAATATTTCATGTTTCAATATTTGTATTTTAGAAATAATTGTAATTTAGAAACAATTCCACACTTTTTGAGCATATACATACGAGTATATTATTTATTTTTTTATATAAAATTTTTAATATTCCTTGAATAAGTTCGTCATTCGCACGAGTATATGTTCCGAAACTTCGAATTTTCGAAGTCTTCGAAGTTGTCAAAATAAGAAATGTAATTTAATTACAATAGCTTTAATCGGAATTACGTCACGCATATATCAAAGATGTCTATCTGTTTATTTATTTATCTAGCAAAGAGCACTTTCGCAAATTCTTCGATTATCTGTTAATTAATAGACTTTAATTTCCTATTAACTTACAACTTACATCTATACGCGCCTTTCGATTCTAGATATTCAATGAGAATTAATTAATGAACTGATATAATCGCATTTAGCGAAGTAAAATAATGACGTAATAACTGATATGTTTTGCAAACACGAAAGAAAATAAAATAATATATACCAATATATAGAGGAAGGACGACGGTCGTGAAATATATCTGAGGTGGTGAAATATCATAATATCTCGTATAATTCGCATTAAATTCTAAGAGTAACTGTTAAAATTACTTCGTTACAGTCTATTTAGACATTGTAAGATACTTACTGTAATTAGTGTTCGCTATGTTTTTATAAAAGCTAAATTTCAGTTTTGCAGGTAAAAGAAATTTTTACAGATGTATATCTCTCTACGTAATTTTGAGAAATATGTTATATATTTATTAATATTTTTGAAGTTTTTAATTCAAAGTTTTAAATATGAATTTCAAATAATTTTATTACTTTTATTGAATTTAGTGTGTATCGTAATGTGTGTAAAAATTCTGATATGAGTTGTGGAACATGATCATCCCCCATGCGCATCTCTCTTGCGACTTCACAATTTCATTGTAGACAGTGTATAATGTTTATTAGAAGCAAATAAATTATTTTAAAAAGTTTCAAGTTTTATTTAAAAATTTGTTTAAGTCAAAAAAGTTATTTAAAAAAAATCTTTTTAATAAAATATATTTTATGAAATATTCGCAAAACCTTGCTTTGTGGCACTTATTTCTGTGCAAAATCTGTGAAAGATCATTAATTTATGTTTTTTTATAAATATAAATGCCTTTCACGGCATTAGTTATTAGTGTTCCACGATCCCTCTGCTATTTCACAAACGCATCATTTTTTCCCTTTTTCAGTAAATTGTAAATTACGTTCTATATATCCGATAAACTTCTACCTATAGGATGATTGGTATAACGCTATGACTAATAAACTGGCGTTAGTTAGAATTACGTCGTGTTAATATTTACTAAGTAATTGTAAAAAAACGAAATGGAATTCCACAACCCTTTCCTTTCCTTTAAATTATAGCATATAAGAATCATTATTTCAATTTTATTATTTTTATCTTCTATTTTATTTTTTCCGCAGACTAGCCAAAAATCTTGGAACACGCAAAGGAAGTCGACGGGGCAACGCTGGAAATCGACTTGAATTATTAGTATTGGTTCATTTACATCACGTACCGTAGAGTATGTAATGAGTGTAAATAAATTTTCTTAAGAGCATCCAACTCATACAGCACCGATTATTACACTGATGAAAAATATACTGAAAAAAATTTTCTTTAATTTTAGTAAATCACATGTTTACATACAACTATGAACGCATTTTTCTAAAACAAGGAATTATGTTTATTTATTTGAAGAACATAATTTTCCTATGAAGTAAATCATACACTAATTATAAAAACTATTTTATACAATACAATCAACATTTATCAACATTTGAAATACATATTTTATTTGTTATAAATTAGCAGAATTGAGTAAATGAATATATCTTTTTAACTTAAATTCAGTTAAAATCAATGACTTATTAAAAGTTAATTTTGAAAAATAATTATTCATATTAAATTACAAACATATAATTTTTTAAAGTTTTATTACTCAAAACAATTATCATACGATATAGATAATTAAATAAATTATAATACAAATTAGAAACAATATCAATATCTAGCTCGACCTTGCACAAGCAATATCATAATAAGAAAATGTCAAATATATCGAGCAGACAACCGATGTTATTTGTATATAATTAATAGTTTATTTAATTACACTGTCCGACAGCATTTTTGTAACACGAGTGTGAATAGTCATTTCCGACGTATT
>QKQZ01051010.1:0-47362 GCA_003595255.1 Solenopsis fugax
CGGCAGGGGGATAAAGGAAACGGATGTAACTATGGAGGAGAGACGGTGAGAAGAGGGGGGAGGGCGGGAAGAGGAGAACGAAAGATACGAAATAAGAAACTAGGCCCGGGAGAGCGACTGCCTGTCGGTGTCGGGCGGAGGATGGGCCTTTTGCCTTGGCTGCGAAGGAGAGAAGTCGGTGGTTCTCTTGTGCTCTCCTCCTGGGAAGTAGCGGCAGATGTTCCGACTCGGTTGGCGCGTGCCCGCTGCCACTTGGCTGCGAAGAAGACGGTGCCATCTGCCCCTTCTTCGTCCCTCCCTCCGCCGTCTGCCCTCTTCCATCCACCCCCTCACCCTCCTTTCGCTGGGCCCCCGCTGTCCCCTGTCCCCCTTCTGCCCCTTCCACGTTCCCCATCACGTAGCGTGCCAGCGTGCATCGCTGCCACGGGGCAGTGATACGAAATTGCTATCGGCCACTGAGACTGCACACAGGCCCCTTTCTTTATCCGCGCGAGAGTGCTGTTGTTGACTCACCGGCGGCTGAACCGACCCGACGCGACGCGACGCAACGCGACGCGACGATAAGCTCGCAGAAAGCTCGAGTGCGGTACCGGAGATTATCGCTTCTAAATTGTCAACATTTCGCTTCAGGGAATTGTTGCGTTCAACTAAACGTTTCGAATCGAAAAACCTTTATAGAAAGCTCTATCGATACAAATCCTGCGCTACGCGCGAACAATTGACGTTTCTACGACATACATTCGCGCTTTGAGTGACACCGATAATAAATGTTATACATCTTTTATCAAATTTATATTACATGAAGAAGAATGAAAGAGTCTCATTCATGTTACAGGAGCCTCAGGCTTTCAGGCCGCCACATTATCCTCGAGTGGATTTTTTGGCGGGAGAAACGCAACCACGTGGTATCGGACGCACAGTGGAAAAGTATAATTACCGAATTAAGAGGTTCTCGATCGTGCTATATGTGCTGTGCATTGCACATGTAACATGCGCGCACGCAAGGGAGCGAGCGTGCGGACATGCGGTATAGTAATGTGCGCCACGCGCGTGCAAACGCATTCTCGGCGTCGGCATCGAATGAGACCTCGTGAACTCAACCTGACGCCGAATAGCTCGATTTCCGCCTGTCGCGGAAATCGGAGACAACTCTCTCTCTGTCTCTCTTTCGTGCACCGAATATGTCGATCGCTGAAAATCGGTCTGAAGCGTGAAATGTGTACTTGAGAACCGCGCGCGGCATATGGCATTCGTTGCATCGGATGCAGCAGCAGCAGCAGCAGCAACAGCAGTCGCCGCCACTACAGTCTGTCTCGGACAGTTGTCTAGTTTTTTCACATTCTTTTCCCGCGAACGTCATTTGGACGGAAGAAAGATCCGCCAATCTCACAAATTTGTTGCTTGTTACAGGAATAGAGAAAATTAAGAGGAATCTGTTGCGCATTGTGTTTTGAGAGAGCGCCACGCCGGAGCTTAAATTCGAGCGCGTTTCTCTTACCAAAAAGATTAGCCAGAAGAGAGATTTAAAAGATCGAGATCCGCTATCAAACCTTCGTGTGAAACGATACGAAATCATTGTCTTTTGCCGTACGCAGATGTGCGGGGGTCTGTTCCGCCCTGCCGACCGCGCTAATTCGACGGCAATCGCGAGTCGGTGTCCGGCCTGCTGAACTCGGCAGTGAAAAACGTAGCCGAGAAGCAACAGATGGCATCGACCTTGCCACAGCGCGGATGCTGCATCTGGCCACGGCGCCTTTGTCAATGGCACGTGCTGCACGTCCTATATATCGCGATCTGCACCGCCGAATGTCCCGCCGCCGACCATATTGAACGGCCTGTCTCTCTCTCTCTCTCTCTCTTTCTCTCGAGTTAAGCCGGATAGGGAGGTCTCGGCTTTCCTACTGGCGCGTGAAAAGATTTTTCCTGCATGAAGGTATGAAGCCATCTGCGGCTCCATGAAAAAAAAAAATCTCAATTTCAGGTAGCAATGCTGAAAATCATACCCATACCTTACTCTAAAATGCTTAAAAGAGTCGCTTTCAGATGCGCGACACGTCGTTTCCGAAACCACTAGCGGTTCTTGGGCGCCCGGTGTACGCCATAATTGATACGCCAGCAAATCAGAGGCGATTTTATTTGGATAATAGACGCGAATGGACGAGACAGATGATCAATAGATGATCTCGAATTGTTGAAAATACTGTCAGTTAAAGTTTTAACAAAACGTTTTAAATAAGAGAATTGGGCAAATATACATGGATAATTACTTATATATGTATGTATGTATATTCGGATCGTTTTTACTAAATTTTATAATAAATGTCCACATATACTTTGAGAATAAGTAATAAACAAAAGATTGTATTGTCTGTACTGTCTGTACGTTACGTATAAATCAGTTGTTATCAGTTATTGTCAGTTACGCTACTGATATTAAATACGAATCCGTCTCGTGTTCAAAGTGTTTTATAGCGAGAGATGTTTCATATTTAGGTAAATGTAAATCCACGCCGCGATTGTAAATTGATATCCCGATATAAAGTGCATAATGCGAAATCGATTTATCAGCCGATTCAATGAATCGAACGCTCTCGTGTTTCAATGATAATGGCACGTGCCTTATTATCAAACCGCATTATTGATACGTATTACAATCCTGTCAACGAAACGAAATCTCGGTTATATAAATGTTCGATAATCGCGATAATTACAATTGTAAATCCTAATAGTTAAGTATATATCTATGTGCGATTAAAATTGACTTGGGCGATTGATTGATCAAAATAATTGTAATATGATTGACAGAGAAGACAGTTGGCAATTTCGAGCATGTGTCCGCAGGACTTTTGGGACGGTTTTAACGAATGTCGAACCCGTTCGACGACCAGATGCGAAAAATCGGGAGACACTCCGCAATTAATGAGCCGATAATTCTCAGCGCAAATCACAGTCGAGAAATCTGTGCGCGTACTTTCGCTTTGTGCCGAGAATTCTGGTCAAGGATCCTCGCGTATCGTCGTATTTCGGTGTTGGCGCGATCATAAACAGGTGCAGCGAGAAAGAGAGAAAGAGAGGAAGAGAAAGAGCAAGCGGGACACGGGACACGGGGAAAGACTCAGGGGATGTCGCGCGGGCAACGAAGAATTTCGGATAAACCGGCGTGATTGGTGCCTCGTGTGGGCAGCTGCTCGTAGCCCCCAATTAAAGTAAGTGTTGTGTCGTAACAGGTGTCGCGTGATTATACGAGAACGAGGCAGGACCTGACCAATAAATATCGCTCGCGATATCCTAGTCGATATATACATATATAACCCAAATGTGCTCGCGCATGTGAGCGTACCGTCAGACACGTCAAACGCGAGTCACCTATGATACGCGCGGATGCACCTGCGGATTTTTTCTAAATTAATGATTCGGCAGGCTAAAAAATTGAACATGCGTCGCGTTTCGATAATACGTTCCACTATCGAGAAGTTATGACTTTAAGATGTATTCCATTTTTAATTGTTCACTCAATCTTTACCTGTCCGACGCGACGTTTCGGTGCGTCTGATTAAAATCGCGTTTTATCAGAAATTCAAATGGTCGAAATATTTAATATTCATTGAAATTGAATCACATAAAAAGAAAGAGCGGCCTCGACTATAACAAAACAACAATCATGAAATAAAATTCAAGATATCTAGATAGTAAAACAATATTTGAAAAAGTAGTAAAAGTAAATATTAATGAGACGACAGAGCGATGTAATGAGCGATAAAAGAGGGGAATAGATAAATTACCGCGAAAGTTACGTTCCTGGAGTAACGAGCGAAGGAATCACGGTCCTTCCACCCTCCTCGCGAAGGAAGCTATAAAATCTTATTGCTCGGGCATGTGCCTCGCACGGGGTACCGTGCGTACACGATGAGGGGAACAGCGGCAACAACTCGGTCGAGTCACAGAAACGGAGGGAGACACGCATGCATGCGCGAAGAGTGGTAACCTCACGTGGACGATATCTCGTCGTGAGCACACGTGCGTACGCACACAACCATTTTTCCACCTACCAACCTACAGACCTACCACCGGACCTTCTATCCGCGCGAGGCAGGGCACTATCCTAGCGCACGGTGGTAGCACGTGCTCAAATCCGAGAGCAGCTGCCCGCTCGCGAGGACAGACAGGAAGGATATTCGCTTTCGAACCCCTCCCCTCTTCCCGCCCCTACGCCTCTTCACTTCCTTCCTATCTCATTCTCCTCGAAGATCTGGGATCTGGGAAGACTTTCCCCTCCTTTTAATGGCAAGGGGAAAAAACCACTGGCACGTGGATGTAGAGATAAAACGTTGCGATGAAATTATTGGAAAAGGTCGGGGTGATCCGCGTGAAGATTCTCGGATAATTCGACGCAAAGATAAGTCATTTAAAAAAAAAAATAAAAAAAAAATAAAAACTGTTTATAAGGAAATCAAATTTCTTCGACATCTTTGTACTTGAAATAAAATTATCAAAGAGTTAAGAAAAAGACGTGAAAGAAGATGGCTTATGTCTTTGGAGATTCTAAAGAAATTCTTCGAAACGCTACTGAAATTTTATCGTTTCAAAGCAAATGATTGGAAGGAACAACGTCTGTGAAAGCTCGCCTAGTCTATTAGGCCGATTAAACATTGAAGTCTTCAATTTCCATTATAGTTGTTTTTGTAGACGCAAAGAAACGCGATAGAAAACATTTTCAACGTTGACCGCTCACGCCCCATTTGCATTCTATGTTTAGTTACGAGGTATTAGTTATGCGCTAGAGTTCTGTTCAAGGCCTCCCTACTCTTCTGCCATGCTGAGTATGCAGATTCGAATTACCGCGTTTCGAATAAAATGCAATCAATGCTTCACGGTCGCGGGTTAATTAGGGTATTCAGGAGTTCAGCTACTTTCTAGGACCACAGGCTCGTCCTAGTGGAAAAAACTGCGCCTCCCTTTCTCGTTTCTTTTTCCTAATTACAAATTTGAAAGAACAATTTTGATCATTAGGTCGGATTAAACTTTCCGGTATAAATTTTGTATTTTACTTTGATTCGTCTATTTTTTTTTTTTTACAAAGTTGCGACAATCGCGGATTCGAGGTGCAACCTGCATAAAGGAAAAGAAGAATCCTCGTAATCCTTGCCCTCGAGCCAATCGTAACGCCAAAAGATGCTTATTACAAGCCTATAAACGCGGCGCTTGCTCGCAAAAGAAGAAAAAAGAAGAGAGTCGGTAGCCAGCCCATTACGCCAAAGAGCTCGTCCACTTTCGCGAGGCAAACAATGCTTGAAAAGGGCCACGCGCTGTCGCTCGCGCTGTTAACGATAAAGATGCTGCAGTAATATTGTGAGTATTAAATTAATAAGCTAATGCGATAGTATTCACGTATTAATTTCGTAATTTTCCTAAAAATTTATTTAAATGATTATATTTATACATCTTTTTGAATTTGATATCATAATTAGTTTTTATTTTATTTTAATATGGGCCTCTCTAAAAAATAATATTAAAAAAATAGAACTTTCTTTCATATATATGTTTCGTAAAATTGACTTTATAGTTTCGATGGGAATATTATGGGAATTTTTTATTTTATCCCTCATATTTAATTTGTAACATTTTTATTGTTATTATTATCACTATTTCTTTCAAGTGTCCGAAAAGGTTTAAACAAGTCGCTCACAGCGTTCTCATAACGAATTGCGACGGTACTCTCACGCGAGGTACACTTATGCCTACCGTAATTAATTGATCAAACGTAAACTCAGCTGCTTCTCGTTACGGTCACGAACCTGTTTCTATCCACTCAGACCAGCGCGATGGATTTGTCCCGAACATAAAACAATTCAGACTAAACGAAGTTGCTTGAGTAAGTTTTAATTAACGAGCACGAAGCGTCAAGGGTTAAAAATTATATAAATTATAATTAAAATATATTAATAAAATCCACACTAATAATTTGGAGAATGATTAAAGTCATGAGGAGATGAAGGGACATGATCTAGATGTAGCTAGTTTGATATCCGAGCACTCGGACGTCTTCCCTGCGCTTCCTCCCCTGTAATACGAATCGCCGACATTTCGTAGGCGCACGTACTCGCGGCAATTTCGCGATATTACACGGGAAGTTTAAGACGTACACTGTATGCCGAGCCGACGAGTGGCGTTATACCACCAGTGAACAACGGCGCGAGCACTCTATACTCTATATATAGCGAGGCGTGTACCTGCTCGGTACTCTCGAAAAGCTGCGAGGAAAAGCAAAGGAGGGCAGAGCAGCGGAGGTGCGCGGCAGCTGGCCTCACCGCAACATCTGGCGGTATCCGATACGTATATTCGGCATTGCCACGCGTCACTTCCAATTCCCCGATGCCCGACGTCCTCCTCTCTTCTGTTCTGTTCTCTACTTCGCTATTCCCCATTTACTCGTCATTTCCCCGATTTCCCTCGACTCATTACCAGCTTTCCCGCCGCGACTCGACTTTTCAGCGCTTCAGAGCTTCTTTCCTCGTCGTCGCGTCGTCGTCGTGTGCTTACGCGAAATGCGACCGAATGCAAAAGAACTTTGTTGGAGTCGTCATGCTTAATTACCGAATTATGAGAAGTAATCGATAATTACAAGATGTAATCTTAATTTTTACGTACAATTTCTTTTTTTGGAAAGGGAGACGTAACTAAAATAGTGGAGACTGAAAATATATTAGTCTGTCTGAGAGATTGAAAAATCTGTTCATTTTAAACAAACTCGACGCGCGAGATCGTGACGGGATACACATTTTCGAAACTCACTTCCGGCCTGTTTCGTGGCACCTTATGCAGCGCGAGGGGTGCATAAGAGGGTGGGGTGGGGTGGAGGGTCATGATTCAACTCACGTGACGCTAATATACGTCTACGTGCCTTTTTTGTGGAACTTTCGAAAGACCGCCAAAGAAATAGCCCACGGGGCCGGAAGTGAATCCGCGGAGCACAGGTTGGGAGACACTGCTTCGCTGCACGAATGCGTGCTCGATCGACGACGCAATCCTCTTTGCTTTCAAAGGCGGGGACCGCCGTCTCGAGGCTGACGACAAAAGTGCAACGAAGTCGGATGATGTATCTAATTTTAGCTTCGCGTTCGACGCTCGTTGCACATTCTTCATAAATTATTCATAAAACAAGTAGCCATCGGTATAGCGATTGTTACGACCAGAAAATGGCGTATGAATGAATTTCTAGTTATCTAAGAGGAGTTAGATCATAGTGGAAATTTGATAGGATTCAAAGAGTGACGCTAAAAGAAGGGAGCTTGGAAACAATCTCGTAAATCTACATTTTTAAATTACGTTCCATCTAAAAGTATAATATCAAACGTATTCTTCAAAGTTTCTTCAATACTTATGTACTTGAAAACGATAGAGGCAATTCCAAGTAGCATGTTTAAATTTCCGAATAAATAATGTAGACTTTGAGTGAACGTTACAATCATTTATAAATAAAAAAATCTTTTTTTTTTTAATTTATTTCCAAAATGTATTACCAAATTGTTTTTTAATAAACACGCATTTAAAAAGACACCTGCGTGTTATAATCTAATTGTATATTATAATTACAAATTGTTGAACGATATGTACATTTTGTCATATCGAAATTGTGAAAAGTATTTACATAAGATATAGACGAGCACAAGTGTCAGCATTAGTCGAGAAGAGGTCCGAGTTGTTTATCAGTGTACACGCAACATATCCTTATATCCGCGTGCATGTCGTATCTGATGCCGCCGGGGGGATGGTTTATCGAGTATGAGGATACATATTCAAGATTATGTCCGGCGAGGTAAGATTGCGCTTTTTACACGCACGGTCGTGTAAGAGGGTAGGGGCGAGGCCTTAATTTGGGGGACGCACGTTCGGCGTTGAATCGCTAATTTCCGTAACGAAATTTACCTCGGTATTCGCGGAACGATCGGCATCGGGTAACTCGCATGCTCAGGAAGCAGGAAGGAGAGACGGAGGAAACGGCGATAAAATCGTCCGAGTCGTTGCCCGAAAACGGGCAAGTGGGGAAACACGAAAGGACTTGGGCGCATCGTCGGAGGATCGAGCACTTCGTGCACGGGAAGTAAGGTGGAGGCACTCATTAAACAAGGCCATTAACTCGATTGCCTTATGTCGTTGCGCGCGAATTAATTTAATCTCTTCAATTGAAATCCCAAAGGGGTCTTCAAGACGATCGATACGCCGATATCTCGTCGGCGTCATTGAACGACGACTATCGAAGAATTGTCAACAGATTCGATATGATAAGACAATAGACTGAAATATAACAATGATGGCACGATTAATTTACTGCTGTATTGATGAATAGTTTTCAACCGCGATAAAGAGATGAAAATGTATACTGAAAAAAAAAGACCGGTTACAACTACCAAATGCACAGTGAAACAGCATCAATGAAACACTTTATCAATACAACCAAAAACAATCCTATTCTACCAAATGTTTAGTAACTTATACCAGATTTGATAATACTTACTAAACATTTAGTAAAATAAAATTATTTTTGGTTATATTGACAAAATATTTCATTGATATTATTTCACTATACATTTGGTAGTTATAACTAGACTTTTTTTTCAGTGTATGGTGTATAAAATATTGCTTTTAAATTCGGTTTTTCTAAAACTTTTTTACTAGAATTAATGTCGTGACTCTTGCAACCGTTGGTAAAGGGTAGGATACTATTGCTGATTGACAATAAATATCGATTATCTGGCGTCATGTTGATAACGAGGCGGGTTATCGAACTGGCAGGCCGAAGGAGTAAGTTTCCACCGTAAAGAGACTGTTATTCTCGAATCGCGCGGTACGTGTTTTAGATCACAATACGGGGGGGTGCGCACATTCCCATGACAGGAAGACTGAAATTAGGTTCCCCGTCGAGTGCACGGACCGAAAGATAATTCTCTTCCGAGCCACGAAGAGCTTGACAGCGGAGAAATTATTCTTTCGTACGATTCCCCGCGCGCACCGCTTTCGTCCCTTCCTCTCTCGCCCGACGAACTAAGTAAGAAATAGAGAAAGTTCGTCCTTCTGAAATCCGACACGTCGTATTTTAAACTCTTATCCAACGTGACTACGAAAGTTTCGGGAGAAAAACGATTTATTGCACTGGCAACGAAATCGCGATATTCAAGATATTCTAGCTCGATCTTTGAACCTATCAAACGAGTGCCATGGAAATCTATCGTAAAAAAATCTTTGCAAATGTTACTACAATTTTATAATAATTAATTGAATATTCCAAGTATTTTGCAACAACTAATTGTCAACAACAAATACGAATAGATATATAATAAAATATATCCATCATTTAATTTTATATGAATTTCATGCGCGCGCGCACACACACACACAATTCAGTTTTTAATTGCCTATATTTTAAAATATTTCTTAAAAATAAATGATAAGAAATCGTAAAAAATAATAGAAAGCACAAACTTCAGGCTCTTTGGTCGAGAAATCTCTCGGTAGAAATTTCTTTCGACTACAATATCGGCTACCGAGGAAGTTGAATTTTTCATTTATATCATCCGGATGTACGGTTGAGACCACCTTCGTGGCATTCCCCTTCGTTCTATATTCATGCCCGCGGTAAGGTAACGAGTTAACATTAAGGAGAAACTATCATGACTAAAGAACAAGCACACGTTGATCGGCCGAAATATCAACGTCAAATCTGTTGGTTTACGGTACGTGTACGGTTTTCTGCTACAATTCTATAACGAGTAACGAGTCATAAACAGCCAATTCAGAAGGAAGCCATACCGTTTCTCCTAATTCAAATTGCTGCTCTGTTTCAACGCTTCGATTATTGCCGAGAATTTTTCTCGTATAATTTATAGTAAACAAGATTTATTTTTTATATATTGCGAATAAGTTCGCAGACTGATAAAAACTGATTTCCGGGAAACAGACGAGATATATAATTAATTATGTTTTAATTTTCTAAATTTCTAATTTCCTTAATTTTATATTACTTATTACAATCTATTGAAGTTTGATATTAAATATTTTGATGACTCAACGATCAAATTTATCGAAACTTAAAAAGCACAAGTTTCGGACTGAGAAATTTAAGATTATTATAGGACTCGAGATTTTATAATTAGCACTTTTGATAGATTTTACTGTAATCCAATAATTTCTGCAAGATTTCTGATTCATCCTTTTTTTAACAGATGTATTTGACTCTATCAAATTTCTAATTAATGCAACAAGATTCTTTTTTCAGTGAATGAGAAGCGAAATTATATTTAATCAATCTTGATTTTTTTCCAATAGTGTGATTCTTTCATCATGTTCATCTTTTCTTTCTACAACGGGAATTCTTCATTAAAGCTTGAACTAATATCGCACGCGAGGGAGCTAAATCGAGTATGAAAGCGAAAAATAATGTTCTCCTGTTTGATTAAGCCCTGATCCTTCAAACTTGTAGGATTATGAATGAAACGCGGTACTATATCCCAACTAATCTAGTGATGTCCTTGAGTCTCGACGATACCTCCAGGCGGGTAGTAGCGGGCGGGCTGGTAGCGAAACTGGGAGCGAGACGGTGTAGATACGCGTAAGGAAGCGTAACGCCTACGTAGAGCCGAGCCTCTGACTCGCGACTTCCGGTCAAGCAGCAGGAAGCACGCTCGGTGCCTCGCCGCCACCGACGCCCGACTTGCCCGACGTCCCCGTCCTTAGACGTGGCTATACCCGAGCGAGGAATTGCAAGCGATGTTTCGAGTTTTCGAGAAATGTTCTTACACTGTATTAAGTTTATCAAAGATTGTACGCTTTGGTGCGAGAACAAAATAAGTCTAATTCACGAGGTTCTCTTTAAATACGGCTCCGCATTCACGTATATACATCGATTCAATTGTCGAGGTATCTAACGTCGAATATTCGAATATTACAGATGATTGTGTATACACTTGTCAAATTCTATTTAAAAAGAAATCGTAAAATTCCTTCGTCAAGAAATTCCTTCTTAAAATAAAATTCCTTAAGATACGTTCTTGTGTGTAAACTCTTCTTGAGACTATCCCGATATAATTTATTTTTTCCGTTTTGTCAAAAATAGGTAGTATTATTTTATCGAGCAATGGACTAGTTTCCGAAATGAGATAAAAAACGCATATTTCGAGAAATAGCGATTTAGCATGCGTATGAAGTCTTGTATAAAGAAAAAAATAAGATAAAGATGTGCAAATCAAATATTCGTGAAATTAAATTGAATCAAATCTAAAATTTTCATGTGAGATCGAATCAAATCTTTTTTATTTGAATACTAATTGAATTCGAATCAAATTTTTTCGGATTTACATTACATGTTAATTTAAACGTAATAAAGTATTATCAACATTGACGTTACAAATCCTTTATTTTATAGAAAAATTAATTAATCGTAAGAAATTAGAATTATAAGAAATAAAGTGCTAAGTAAAAATTTATAAATATATACTGATAAATAAGTATTGAATACACATTGTACAAATTATAATATTACATTACTATTATGTATGTAATGTATTAATGTGATAGTACTTTAATGCACTTCATTAGGAAAATATAACGGAGCAATTTCAAATTTTGTTTTAAATTCTATAAAATCATGATACAAATCTATGAAATGTTGAAACAAATTTACAAAGACGATTGTCTATTACATACAAATTTTTGTATAGTTTATATGTAAGATTTAGAAACATTTAAAAAATCGATAATCAGGCATAAAGATTGGTATACTCTGATATAAGATTGATCGCGCAGGAGACATAAATGAAACAATCAAAATTTCAGATTCGAATTCAAACTATTCGCACACCTTTAATAGATAGACAGATAGATTAGATAAATAGAGAGAATTGCCAGAGCATTGTTTCTTTTTTTTTGTTTCACGAAATCTGTATGCGTATCTCATGATTACGAGCGGAGTAGAGTCCCAATGCCTTAACGATGCCGTTAATTGACCCACACGTAGCTTTTTACACGTAGAACCCGCGCATATTTACTTGACGCGATCGCAAGAGCGCGTTCATGGCTTAACGATGTCGTTAATTGTCTCGTGTGGTGCGAGAGTAAGCTACGCTTTTTCTCGCAAGTGCGAACGCGCTCAACCTGTTCCGTGCGTAGGCACGTTTAACTGTACACGTCTAAAATCGCAAAATCCTAATTTGCCAGCGGCAAATGCCAGGTGTTTCAAGTTCTCTTTCTTCTACAAGTTTTACAAGCCGCAAAGTTAAAATTATCGCGGACTGTGCCTTGGGCTGCGGATGGTTAACGAAACGGAGTAATCGTCATTCCTATTATCGCGTACAGAAATTATTACTAATTCTTCGTGAGTTTCAAACACTCGCAGAGAGCAAAATTAACATGTAAACGTATATTTAAAAATCATAAATATTTTCAGTAAAGACTCCGTTTAATTAAAGCAGGATAGCTCATAGAGTGCATGGTGGGTCACATTCGCGGGGCTGCAAAGTTACGAAAGGGAGTATATACGCGGGGCCTGTTTAGCGTTTCGCTTCGCTAATCCCGTGCGTTCGCACGCCGAAATAAAAGCTTTAATTTCGTGGCAACCTGCCGCCGCTCCTAATTGGCATAGACGACGACGATGCCGGAGAACGTTCGCTCGCTCGCACGGCCGACTGCTTACCGATGCGATCGAAGGAAGAGAGAGCCAGGAATATGGCGCACGATATTAATTCATAACTACGTAATTAGCCTTCTAATTACAACACTGTGCGTGTGTCAAATTATCCCACCGTTGAACGTCCCACCCGAACGAAAGACGAGGCGCGCGCTCCCAAGGACGCCGTAATTTCGAGGGTCGGATTTACGGGACGATGATTGACGATGATTAGAAATTTTTCAAAGAGATAAAGATTAGTTTCGTCTTACTAGCGACAAGTTGAAAAAGTTTCGCGATAATCGACAATCTATTCACGCGATACGTATTATCATACATTAGATACCTGGGGTATGTTTCGAAGGGAATAGACTATCCACTTGAAATCATAAATTTACGAGGTAGAATCGTGCAAGCAAAATAATTGACGCTAATTAACTAACTTGACATCGAAGGGATGCTAACGGTTGCCAACTGTGATTTACCTGTTGATTTTCATGTAGATCTGTCGTGTCACTAGATCGAACATTGATAAATTAATCTCACAGGTTCGTTATTTATTTTCTTGCAACTACCCTTTTTCTATCTACCCATTATTAAGTAAAAATCGAATAAATATAAAAATTAAAAATGAGATACAAGTAAAGTCAATTTGCACCGTAAAAAAAGTCTAGTTATTAATTAGCGTATTAATTAGCGGACTGTTTAAACACCCCGAAAAATATTAGACGGAAATGCATAGCAGTTGATAATGACCTTGAAGAAACTTGTTTCGCGACTCGCACCTGCGAATGTCAAGTTCAAGTCACGATTTGTCTCCCGATCGCGTATCGATCTCATTGCCGCTCGAGAGTTAATTAGCCGCACAGATGTACCGGGCAGTTTAAAATGACATACGCCGTCCAGATATGATCGCTATTCATCGTTACGGACGTCAAATATTCGCATTTCCTTGGGAGCGGTGAGTAGCCAAAATGTATCGATAAAAATGATTTCGCGAAAGTATTTTCACGATGAATAGGGATTTATTTATCGTCTACGATCCCGATCGTACGCGCGAGATAACTGGATTAATTAGGCCGGGATTGTCGAGAGAGCATGCGCTCGCGCGCGCGATTAATCGCGGACTCGGAACAGCGGCGCGCCTCTCGCGTGTACGCCTTTCGTTCGCGGCGTACAAAAGGACGAGAGGAAGAGAGATGCACCCGAGATCGCGCCCGGATAAAAGACGCGCTCGCGTACACCTGAGAGTAGCAGGTGCAATGCAAGGTCTCGGTCCTCTCCGGACGGAGTCCTGCTCCTCTCTCGCGTGACAGCGTGCGCGACGCGAAGCGATCGGTCGACGCACAGTCAGGGTGCGACTGCAGTATAAAAGGATCGAATGTCGAAATAATTGACAAATTGGTTTGCAAAATTATTCAAAATCCTTATCCTTATGGGAAACATGAAAATGGTATTGATCATTTCAATACCGAATGTGCTAAAAACGTGCTATTAGTCTTATAGTACCAATGCTTGGAACATAAATCATTTCTAGAAACAAATATACGTATAATTAATTTGGTTTTCTTTGGGGAAAGAAAAAAAGGCATTACGAAAGTCGAACTTTTAGTTTCGAATTTAACATTGCGCGATTATATAGTAAATATTTATATCTTTTGTGTTTAAGTAAATTCATACATGTAATCATAACCGAATTGTATGATTCACATGAGTGTTGCAATACGAAGATGTTCAGTGTCTATGTATTTATGGCCACTATGGCGAAGAGAGGAAATGATGAAGTCGATCGTCATGATAACTCAATTTTGCTCTATGCATTCAAGCGCAACTGCAACCCCTATCGTGTCCTCTCCTCTATATTTTCTTTTTCTCTCTCTTAGTGCACTTACTTTTTGGATGCCATTGAGCGATGGTCCGTCTTTATCCATAACAGCGACCTTGACGAGAGCCTGCGACCTACGATGTCGATAGTATGCGGGTTGCAATTGTGTCGGGACGAATAATCCACCTTCCGTTGAAGTAGGAGTATAACTCTTTGTTGCTTGTTATTGTTGTTGTTATTATTGACGAAAAATCGTGTGCGACGTATGCGACGACGTGAATTACAATCATCTGTTTGTATTGCAAAACAACGTAGAGTGTTAATTACTTCCGTGCTATTATAATGATACATATTAGGATAGCAAACTCAAGATAAATCAAATTATCGTGGCACATCTTGAAGCTATGATAATATCTGTTTGTATAATTAAATTAATTAAATCAATCCAAAATGAGTTAATATATACAGCAACCGTGTACTTCATAACAGCTTTTGGAAGAACTTAAACGGCAACAGTTGGAAAGCAACGAACTCCTAACCGACTTACGACAGGAAAGGGATATTCGCTAATTAATTCCAAAAATGCGCTACACATGGGATTTTCGCAGTTCGCGCGATCTGATAAAAGGAATCACGAGGCACGAAGGATTCCTCGCGCTTGATCCCAATCATGCAGATGATGACGCGGCTCCACCGACAGCTGCATACTCGCACCATTAACCGGCACTTCCAGCTTTCCGACACCGCTTCGTTGATCAGTCATTATCGTACAGAATCCTCGCGTCCTCCTACCACACTCGACCGACAATCGTTTGCATGTCTTTCAAGAATAAAAGGCGGAAACATAAGAGGACAGATAGAGATGGAAATTATATAATTTCTATGTTCACATTTATCTTTGGAAGGAATAAAAAAATTCAATTTTAAATTAAATTATAAACTGTAAAATATGCTAAATGTAATCAAATTTTTGTTTAAAAAAATTCGATTAAAGTCAATTAAAACATTATGGTCGATGGTAGGAAATGCGAGGAGTGTGTGTGTGTGTGTGTGTGTGTGTGTGTGTCTTGTGTGTGTATCTGTAATAAAATTTACGAGACATACGTGAAGATGAAATTTTTATCTGTTTATTGCTAATATAAATACTATTCTTTTACAAATTGAATTGGCCTAACGACGTTTCGTAACATGCATAAAAAATATCGGCTAGCCGAGTCTAGTGACGGAATAATGCTATCGTTAATGAACAATGTACAAGGACGCCGAGAGAGCGATCGATGGAGAGAACGAAGGAGGCAAATTCAAAATACCTTCCCGTCCCTTCTTCTTCGTCGACGTATTCGCCGGAGATCTGATCTGTCGATGATCGTCATCAGAATTCGGCGTCAAACGTGCACACGACGATGTGTCGTGTCGATTATCTAATTGTACACTTAAAGTTAAAAACGAGAGCTACACTTGTACCACATACGTAGAATCGAATCGACTGATTAATAGCAGAAATCGATCCCTTTTATCTCCCGCAGCGGATTGTAGTATCCCACAAGAACGTCGCTCTTGCACCATTAATTGAAGAGTACGATTCAAATTGCTATAAAACCGAGAAGACGAATCCGACGGAAGGATTCGAAGGCAAGCATCGAATTAAGTACCTAACTGACGTCGACGATTGAATTTTCTAACGTTCGACGACGGATTCCGTCGTATTTCTTACCCCGTAACTAAAATAAATACAATTATGTAAAGTAATCATTAATTGTAACAGTGCCTAGATATTGTCAATTGCTGCCTCCTTTCGCATATCATAATTTAAAATGAGAGAGGGGAGCGGGACGAGGGATCTAACACGTATCGGAATTGCACGCTTGAGTCACGCGTACGGAAACACCACGTTGACGAAAGTCAAACTCTTACGAGACACAATAAATACATATAATATTTCAATCAAGTCTCTAAATTTCGAAAAATTAACCACGAGCCACTCAAAATCTTTTCACTGTTCCACTGATCTATTAATCCACTATTATCGCGAATGATTCGGTACCTGGCGGAAAAAGAAAATAAGATCAGAGATCATGAAAACATCTTACCGGTATCGCAAGACTGAGCGTTTCACCAAAAACAGCTTAAATCACTATTCTTCCTACGATGATCCTGCGCGTGGCTGTTGCTGCGTGTAAAATCCGAAAGGTCGCGATTCCGTCAACGAGGATGACGACGACGATGATGTTGAAGATAATAGTGGCGTCGAATTCGCGGCTGCGATAGCGACCGAGGACGACGACGATGACGACGACGTGCTGGTCATCGAGATGCCGGAACGCTTCTGCGATGACGATGAAGATGCTTTCTGCTGACCGACACCCGCGACCGTCTGATGAGACCTGATAGGTACGGGCAGCGGCCGTTGAATCTTCTTGCCGTGATGATGACCGGGGGTGCGATAGCCCTGATGCCCTGGACCAGTCGGTCGTAATCTAGGTCTACCAGGTCCACGACGAATCCCAGCGATACCACTGCGTCCTGATAGAGGTATCAAAGTGCCCACTGGACCCAATGGTCCCACCGTGCTGGGACCGTCCCCGTCCGGAGGATCAGAAGTCGCAGGCGTCCCTAAGACATAAAAAAAATAAGCCCCTTCGTTTTAGTTGGTTCTGTTACAAGTTCCGTTACGGCCGTAAAAGCTTCTCCCGCTTCGAAGTAATTCGATAAAATACTGTTTACCGTAACAATAAAATCACATATATAATATATGTTTGTGCGTGCGTGTCCAATGTCTATTGGAGATTTTTTTTAATACAGTCAAAATTCACACACACATACACACAATTTATTAATACCAAATTATATATCTTGTTTATACGAAATGTGCTACTCGAGATTTATTAGGATAACGAACGTTAATTGTATAATAATTAAACGTTGAGATCGTGTAATTTTAATGTTTACGATTACGGTCATGCACATACAAGGACACCACGATATTGAATTTAACGTTGAGTGACTCGAGTTAATCGGTTATTCACCAGTTATCCTAATGATGACCAAAAAAGAGAGAGAGAGAGAGAGAGGATACGTTTAAAACTCGCGGACTACGAGGTGTTAATCAGCTAGCAGAGGCGCGAAACACCCAAATTATCGCTAATGAGTTAAATACCATGGGAAAAAATATCAATTACATACGTTTGTACATCTTGCACAATTAACAAATACTGCCGCGAGGAAACAGATTGAAAAGAAAATTCCCACGAAAGAGGAAGGGTATATATTTCTTAGAAACACAAAATAAGTATATCCAACACTCGAGTTCCTATGATTTTTAAATAAACACGCAAAGTACGATGGTCAAATACGCGTTATTTGAGCATCGTGAGAGAATGTCATATTGTTACGTTCTTCGACATGGCGCGTTAAAATACCACGTAGCAAACGCAGCCCACGAAAGATCCCATTCTGTGCTTTTCACAAGTCGAGTCGATCGAGTTCTCGAGAAGAAATGATTCAGAAAAGTTTTTTCGACGCGAAAATCAGTATCCTCTCGAACGGGAATATCTCGTATTTTGCCCTTTATCCCGCCGCCTCGTCGGCATTCTGCGGCACGTACCCGATCGTTCGAGAAGAGGTTCTCTTCAGTCACTACGGTCTAAGAAGACACTTAACGAAATGGACGAGGGATGGAAACGCACGTCTGTCTCCACAAAGCCGTCGACTGTCGCATTCGCTAGAGATGCGATAATGTGCCCTGAAAATTCTACGCGTGAATCGGCACTAGAAAGAGGAGAAAACCCGAAGACGCTTTGCGAGAATCTAACATGACGATCTTCAAATGTCACGTATAAATAAGTTGGAATATTCCGACATTTTTCGATCATCAGACATGGAAGTAGCACGTATGCAACGTTATGTTGTATTCTGTAGCACTATAAACAAAAATTGCTGCTTAAAATATAATTTTTTACAATAATTAAGCTGTAAAATAAATCACGATCCTTACGGATAAATAGTGTCTGATTGGCAAATCGCCAAGTTGCGTGAACAGTTACGATGAAAATGGAAATTCGATTGGTGCCCTTGCATTAAACAAATTCATAAAATTAGCTATTACATGTCTGTATGTAATAAAAGTCACTCACGTCTAGGTAATTCAATAGGAATTTCCATGAATTAATTTACGATTGGCTTTACGATCAAATTAAATTGTAAACTATAATTTTATATTTAATGTGTACAAGACCAAACTCGCGGGGTGCTAAAAATTTCAAGATAGAGAGAACGGAAGTATCAACGGAATATCAGTCCACACGCACTATCTTCTATTCTGTCTAATTATTCTAGAAGACTTAGAGAAAAAGCTCGAGATTGAAAATTGGACTAATCGCGTTATTTAATGAAATTATAAGGTTTTACAAAAAACTATTTCTTACCCATTAAATTCATTTAAGTAAAATTATTAATTATGTACATTCCCATTTTATAATATCTAAGATACAAGGTTACAACTATATAAGTTAAGAACTATGGAAATTTATTTATCCATCTTTGCTTCATACGCTTATTTTTAACATTTTTAAAGCAAAAATCCGTTAAACTCGTTTAATCAAATCTACAAATCCTAACGCGAATATACTTATATTTATGTTTAAAGTAAGCATCATGGATTTTTAGATATTAATTTGAAATTTTTAGGCTGCGTGTCTCGTAGGTCAATGTTAATAACTATATCTATTTAATTGTAGACAGAAAAATATAATAATTCTACAATGTTTCCCCGCGTGGTGATATGAAAATATGATATTCGAGAAGATGCGGAGTCGACGGAGATGACACAGTAAGGTACGGTAAGGCACGGCACGAATTGACAACATTCAACCCCTTACAGAGTTCGTGTAATTCTTTCTATCCTATAGGCTGTCTTTTTTTTATTCGTCTTCGCGAAACGACAAGGGAAATTAGATGTCGGAATTATGTAATTGAAACGTTTTATAGTTTTATTTAAAATTTGTAATAGATATTGGCAAATTGAATGATAATCAAAAAACAAAAACTCCTAATAAATATTACACAATTAATATGCTTTGATTTATAAATAAATTAGTATAAATAGGTTTATTGTACATATTAAAAGAGAATGTACTCGAAAGAATGTTGAATTGTTTAGCATATTGAATTAAGAAAAATTGATATTAATTTGATGATATTTTCCACAACTTATCCTCATTAATTCATCACAGTCATCTGTTTATCAGTCAAAATAAGTGGTATATAACTTATAATCAGCGGGAAAAACGCTGGACGCATGCCGGTGAGAGCTCGGAACATTGACAGCTGGATCAAGCGCGCGCGCGCTGCATCTCGATAAGGAGATAACTAATGGAGAAAAGGACGAAGCAGGAACAGAGAAGATACGTAAAAAAGTCAGTGACGAAGAAGAAGAAGAAGAAGAAGAAGAAGAAGACGAAGAGGATGACGGCGAAGATGAAAAAAAGGGAGAGAAAGGAGAGAGGGGAGAGAGGGGAGAGAGAGAGAGAGAGAGAGAAAGAAAGAGAGAAAGAGTACACGAGTTCCAAAAACCTAAGAAGAGCATCGATCGCAGCTGTCGCCTTCGCTCCGCACCTGCTATTGTCCGCCTCGTCTTCCAGTCAACGAAAAGTGAGAGAGACCGACCCCTTTCCTTTCGTATGTACACGTAGCACGAGACGGAATGTGTTAACACTCGCGCGTATGCACGCATGTACGCGTATGTGTTGTTCACTGCGTGTCCACGGTCCACGTGGCGTTGCGTGAGGTCGTCTTCTTATCGGACATACGTACCATCTCTCTCTCTCTCTCTATATATATATATATTTCTTTCAAATTAGTGTGAGAACGATGAATATGTAACGACGCTTGTTCAACGTTCTTGTGTCTCGATTTTGCTCCATGTGAGAGAATTAATCGTTTCATTAAAAGCAAAATGTTTAAAGAAAATCCTATTGCTTGTGATACAATGACAATTATAAATGATAAAGACTGTGTCAGAAAATAATTATATTATAATACTATTACAATAACGGCGTTATGTAAACAAGTTTTAAATGCTTCATCTTATTAATAATTAGAATTTGATATCATTCGTATGACTTGAGCTATTGAAAATCGTTATGTACTTCCTGTGACTGGCAGATTTTTAGAACACTCTTGTCTCACAATGCACTTGCTGTCGCGCAACAAATGTTTCAGCTAAGCTTTCCCCATAGGACTAAGCCCTAGATTCGTCGTTTACAAAACGAGTCGCAGAATGAGTCACGAGAAAAAAGGGGGAGGCAAATGCCTCTAAGGATACCCCGTGGAGGCGCGCCAACTGTTACCCCATCAACATTCGTGAGTGCACATGTGCTCGCGAGGGAATTTCGGCACCGGCCGACGATGGGGTCGCGATGGACCCACGGGGGACTTTGTGTTCTTCTCGCGAACCGCAAAGTCCCCTGAGAACCCGGGCAAGTGCCTGGGCGAAAGACAGCATCGAGGGTGTAAAAGAGGGACGGGGGCGAAGAGAACTCCAACGTACGAAAAAGCCAGCCGGGATTAACGGTATATCGATTGATGGGGTCGCGTTCGCGAAAGAAGTTATTTTTCTCGCGGGCGAGATTTCGTGGCGTCCTTTTGTTTTTATTCGTCGTCAATATTGATATTAATTACGATGATTAATTATGAATATTTTCCTTTTTACGCATTATACAAATTTCCGTCTGATATATAATCGGCTTCAATAAAACAAGGGCAGTAATGACATAGATATGTACGTCATAGCAGCCGATAGAGTGAATTATGATCATATTTGTTAAATGTTTACACAAATTACAGTCACGTTCGCGAAGATAATTAAAACATAAATAATTACAACATAAACATATTAATAAACATCAGAATTATGTTAAACGATAAATCATAAATTACTCATGATCATTAAAGAATAGATATTTATCACATCGTAATTAATTTCATATTTCGGCGAATGCCGATTTTTGTTATTTACGCGGTATCTATTGATATCTGTTTGTAAATGTCTATTGATAAATATAATAAAAGGATAACGTGATCATTCAAAAAACAAGTACTTACAGTGCCGCAACACCTCGTTTGAACATCCACTTCCCTCTATTGGTGACATCGCTGTCGATGGCGATTCGTTGATCACATTTGAAACCTTTGACGATGGGTGCATCAAAAGCAATCCTCTTCCTTTACCGCCAATTGGTCCACCCCTACGAGAACCTCGCGGTCGGCCGCGTTTGCTCGCACCGCGTACGGATTGTCGCATTCGCGCGTTTGCACTTACGCCGAAGGCGAAATGATGTCCGAGTCGGGCAATCTTAGGTGGAGATTCTCCAAACTGATGGAGATTTCCTCGAGACTGTCCATGAGGATCGTTACCGGAAATCGGACCGTCCACATCGACCACGAGTCCCTCGTTACTTGTTTCATCCTGCAAGGAGAAATTAAAGTATCGAGGTATCAATATCAAGGATCATGTAACGTTATTACGTATAGATAGTGACACAAAGCAAGAGAACGCTTTCAAAATGTATTGGTAGAAGATACTTTTTCAGATTAATTTTGCTTTTAAAATGTTTTATTTGAAACTAACAAATAAGTAATAATTATTAATGCACATAAAATATAAAAAATACAAAAATAATATGTAAATGAAAATAATCTATAATTTTATTCACCATAATTTAATTTAACGCTATAATTTTATATGATATAGAAACGTACTTCTGATTTTGCCGGACTGGTCGGGGTGCTATAATTATCTATATTTTCCAGCTGTTGTTGATGGTTGTTCTGATGTTGTGACTGAATCGGGTTGCTGGCCGGTTTAGGTTCATTAAGATTAACATAAACGGTATCGTTGTTCTTGTCGTTAGTAGTATCCGTATGACACGGTTTCTTCGCATCGCTCTGAAAAATAGAAGTTGAAGTAAAAAATACAATCAATACGAATGGAAGATATTCAAAGTAGTTTTAATTTTAATTAAACGTAAAATGTGTAATTAACAAATTTTAATTTAATCCGCATTATATGAGTTGAATATTTCCAAGACTTGTCGATTATGAGTTTGACAAATGGAATTATTAAATAAAGTAATCAAAGGTATCAATGAATTCAGCTGTAAGTTGATAATAATTATTAGGAAAATGAGAAATAAAAGATAGAAGGAAAAAAGTGGTAGTCAGAGAAAATGACGAAGAAAAGGTTAAAGAGAATCTTTGCGACACGACCGATAGCGGTGTGTAAGGGCGCCGGACTCACCTTGACCGGAAGCGCGGTTAACTTCCTCTTCCGGTCCCTCTCCTTGTGGTGTAGGTTTGACTCGAGGCGAACCTCCTCCACTCGCTGCTGCTTTCTCTCCTCGCTTCGTTGGCTGTCTGAAATATACGAACGTACGGGCTTGTACTATACGCGGAGGACGCGGCAGCGTTCGTTACTCCGTTCCTTATTCCTTATTAGGCCATTAGCATAAGCTAACGAGCATAATGTAATCGCGGCCACCTCGACTGCCCCCGTCTCGCCTCTCGACTCATTTTCGACGCGTTTGTGCATACACACGCGTTCTGCCATGCGGATACGATAGAACGGTCGATAGTGATGACGAAAAAAACTCAACTAGCCAACGACTTTTCAACGGATCATTATTTTTAGATACAGATCATCATAAATTTTAATTTCAATTTTCTGTCAGTATAAAGAGAAAGTTCTTCTCAATATAGCGTCATACGTGTTCTTCGATTAATTTCAAATAGACTTCAATTTGATAAAATCATAACTACCAAATAAAAATAATACAAAGTAATAATTGATAAGATACTTACATTTCGCTTCGATTTCCTCATCGTCCAATAGCAGCGATACGACTTCTTTGGGTTTCAAAGTATCGGGTTTGAAATTTCCGCCGCTTATGACCATACGTTGAATCTGCAATGAAAATAATCTCTCTCTGCACATGTCGTTTATTTCAATTTTAGCATCGAAACACAGTGATTTATAAAACGAACCTCGCTCTTTTCGCGAGCTCTCTGCAAAATTCGTTCTTCAATGGTTCCTTTACATATTAATCGGTAGACCGTGACTTGCTTGGTTTGCCCCAGCCTGTGGGCGCGATCCATAGCTTGTTGGTCTACAGTAGGGTTCCAATCACTATCATAAAATATTACCTGCAAATAGGCACTGTTAATTGCAGTTGCATCGTCCACAAAAAAATTATAATACGTTAATGCATAAAAGAGCACGAATTATCGCGATATGCAAAAAAAATTTAATCTTTTTTTTCCTACATATAATACCTACGTAAATTATTTTAAACGATGTAATGCGAAATTACCATAACATACTCAATATATAGAAGATAAGTTATAAATAATTTAAAAAATTGTTTTCTTACATAAATATGTAATCGTACAATAATATGTATGTGCTTTAATTTCACAAGTTTATATTTAAGATAAATTTATAGACATTCTATGAAATATGTGTAATCGTCACAATACATGCAATTTGTCGCGATACTACTGTCGATAACGTACATTGAACCAAGTATAATGTCGCGAAAGGAATAACAGATTTGTTAAATCGATGATAGAAGATTGGACGTCTTATGGGCAATCTCGTGATATCTTTATGCACGAAAGGGAGTATCATGCAGTATACAGTATAGACATTTTTCACATGCTTCTTTTATTTTAATATATAGAAAATGTATTTTATTATTTACAGCATGCACAAAATTCATAGTAAAAGTACAATATTAATTGCATATCAATTTTAAGATTTATAACTCATAGATTTATGTTCATACATGATTCGAGAGAATAGAAACCGAAAATCGAGGTGACGAGTAAGCAAATATACATATAAAGCAAGGATAGAATTACTAACCGTATCTGCAGCGGTGAGGTTGATTCCCAGGCCGCCAGCTCTAGTACTGAGCAGAAAGACGAATATGTCCGCCCTGAAACAAGAAACAATCCCACAGATTTAACCAAGCTGAGGAATGAAAACATCGACCCATTTGTATGTAAATTAATTCGAGATCTCGGTGTCTTTGAAGGATTTCTAGGATAAAATCCTCCTCGACATAAGAACAATAATGGTTTAAGCCGTATACATTCTTTCATTCTTTTTGCCTTCCATCTCACTTTATCTGTTTTTAAGCATATAGAATTAAAATATGATGTACATAAAATTAAGTGTTGCTTTCAAATAAAAAATTGTACAAAAAAAAAGTAATAATCTAACATCTTTTTCTTAATAATGATATAAAAATATGATTATTCAAAAATTCAAGTGACACTTGGGAACAGAAATTATAATAACCAGTATGCGCTGCCTAATAATAGCCCAACAGTTAGAACTTCTGTTCAGTGGTTGTCGCGCGTTCGAAAACTTGCAGCTGTCTACACAATGGGGACGATTCGGCAATTAAATCGTGTTAGTTATGCGCGGCTAAATTATACAAGACATGCGATCTCGCTTTAAGTATGCAACTATATACTGTCATAGAAAGATATTCTAATCAGCATGGCATAACTATTATTAACAATGTATTTTTTATTATCAATAAACAACTAAAATCTCAAACAATTAAAATTTTATAATATGCGTTTATATTATTGAAAAATTCAAGTTTCTTATCAAATTCGTAGATATTATATTAAATGAAAGAATATATATTATTATAGATAAAAATATATTATATAATACATATAGTAAACAAACAAGATTATTACAATAAATTATAAATAAAACAAAGTAATTACCTCTTTTGAAAATCTGCCACCATGTCTCGACGGTCTGAGATTTTTGATGAACCATCTAACCTCATAAAAGTGTGCTTTCTATGATACATGTATTCCTACAAGAAATAAACTTCCCATAATAAAGCGATTATCTGTCTCCGAATGCAACAGATAAGTAAAACGTACCTCTAGCAAGTCGATCATTTTTGTCATCTGAGAATAGATCAGCACTCTATGTCCTTGTTCTTTCAAACGCCGTAAAAGATTGTCTAGTACAGAAAGTTTGCCAGCGTCTGTCACTAATGTTTGTTTATCTAAAATAATTTAACATCTATATTAATTAATCATAAATAATCATACTATTTTTATCAATATATATTTAATTAATATGATCTTGAATGTAGGGTGGCTCCATATGAAAACAGTTGATTTAAACTCAGTAAGTCCCAAGTTTGATCCCAATTGTCACCCTACATATATTTTCTTTTTCTTAAAACTATGTCAAGCTTAGACCTAGAATTATATTAAGCCTAAAGAAAACGAGGTTGAAAAGTCTCATAAGATCTGATAAACAGCACTGGACTGAGACAATTACTTTAGCGAGGGTCATAGAGGAACTTTCAATCTGACATTTACAGACTGATATAATCCCACCCGCTTTCACTTAATAGTAGTAATCTTGAATATACCTGGTATAATAATATGCGACCATCCATTAATAGGGGCACATGCGGATAGTCCACCCTGAGGCTGATAGCAAAACGTTGACATAGTTTGGCCAGCACGAATGCCCGATTTTTCTTCAGAAAGTGCTCGTTCGCAACCGAGCCAAAGTAATCTTTGACCAAATGGACCACCACATTCCTCGTGCCTCTTCCAAGCACATGCTGCAGAACTATTACTGACATATAATTTTCGCGGACTAGCTTGAACCTGCAATTAAAGAATATAGATTGAATACACGTTTCTTGTTTCTGTATCTGTTGCACTAATCAAAATTGTACTAACCTTGGGATTATTATCACAAACAAAGGCAGGGATCGATGTTTGTTGACAATATCGCATTATAGGTTGCCGCGGATGATGAGGATGTTCAGGAAGCAGAGCTAACTTTGAATCTTCCATTTGATCCATTTTGCCAGAGGGTAATATCCTTTGTAACTAAATATCAAGACATATTACATCATATTCTGCAAAATTTTGAAATTTATGCACGTATATGTTATATAATATAAAATGTAATTACTTTTAATAGCTGATTAGCTTTTTTACTACGTAATATTCTGTGGGCAACAGTTTCCGGCATCGAATGTATTGTGTGATTGGTATGCGTGTAGAAAGCTTCGCCATCGATTATCTTGCTAGTAAAAAATAAATGTTGTAACGTTGACGACAAAGCATCAAATTTTCTGGTTAAATAAAACATTTGGTTTGTAGGCGTTCTCGATCTGTTATCAACGTGCCAATTTTCCCAATATTGTACCATTCTTAATCTTCTCTCCATGAACGTTATGAGACATAATCTACACGTATAAAAGATTGGAATTATTTACAAAAGATTAAAATAAGAAATAAATTTAATTAATTATTTTTTAACATATTTCTTTACATACTTGAATAAAGTACCAGCGATGAACATTTTATTTATTTCCATCGGAGATAGATTAATAAATCTACTAAATGAAAATGTATTTTCATGCAAATCTTCGTTGCAGTGAAGAGCACGATGAATATATTCTGCAGCAAATATAAATAACCTATTATACAATAGATGATCTTTGGATGGCAATGCTAGATGCAAAAGTCCTTCGTTATATAGTAAAGCAGGCATATTATAAAATTCTGTATTCATAAAAAATGGTGATTTAGCGTCTCTACGTTCAAAGAGCTCTGGATGATTGCAGACCTGTAATTAATATGTATATTTAAAAACTGGATGTGAATTGCCTTTAAAAAATATCAAAATTATAAACTATAATGAATGTTAAGAATTTTAATAGAAATAGAATGCATATAAAAACAATACCTTTCGGAACTGCATGACTAGATTCATTAGATTGGAAGTAAAGTTTTTATCGTTAGATGCAGTGTCTCCGCCCACTGTATAATGCAGCAAATCCTCTATTCGAATTTTTTTCTTTAACGCTACAAATAAAACAGATGTATCAAGTGTTCTAAACATTTAGTATCCGTCAAAATAAAATCAAGATACCTGAGTAAAGTAATTTTTGACGAGTCGTAAGCGGGCAATATACCATCACTTCAATCTTATCGGATAATTCATTTTCTACATCTTTTTTTATTCTTCGCAACATGAAAGGTTTTAAGATCATATGAAGTCTCGATAAATGTTCTGTAATATAAAATTTATATTTTGCAATTAATAATCTACGTAATCATTTAATATCGTAGTTTGTTACTCACTTTCATCTATTCCCGTTTTATTCTCCGCATGACTTTCGATATCTTTGGAAAACCACTCATTAAATTCATCATGCGAATCGAACAATGTAGGCATAATAAAATGTAATAACGCCCATAATTCAGCCATACTATTTTGTATAGGAGTACCACTGAGTAATAATCTATTACGACAACTAAACCCCAATAACAATTTCCATCTCATACTGTTAAAACAATTAAAATTTATAAATTAGAGAGAGCTATTATGCAATAGTTATACAATAACAAAAAAATATAAAATAACATACCTGCTTGTGCTTTTTATAGCTTGTGCTTCGTCCAAGATCATATACTGCCATTTTATTCTATTAAAATATTTATAATCCGTAATTACTAACTGATAACTTGTTATTACTACGTGGAAAGAAGCTTCCTTTGTGTGCAAATCTTTAGTATCCCAAAATTGTCTGAGTATCTTGCGTTCTTGAGGATTACCCCAATATGGAACTACTTTGAATACTGGTACAAATCTCGCCATTTCCTGCTGCCAGTTATGTAATGTCGATGCTGGTGATATAATCAAGAATGGTCCCCAAACAGCTAAAATTAATTATCAAGTTATATCTTACAAAAATTTTAACAATGCATAGAAAATATTAAATAATAATAAAAAATTTAGTTACTATACTTACAATATCTTTCGGCAACGTGACATAAAAATGCTATGGATTGTACAGTTTTTCCCAGACCCATCTCATCAGCTAGTATTCCACTAATACCCTGAAAACAATTTAAGAAATAATTTATGTAACAAAGATACTTTAAAATCTTAATAACACATTGTATACATATTTACAAACCTGATCGTACAAATTTGCCAACCAATTCATTCCTTTTAATTGATAACCCTTCAGATTTCCCTTGAAAATTGAAGGTTGTGGATGCTCTAAATTCTCAGGTGTATCACTGAGACGTAACTCTTGAGAAGCAGCAGCTGTGTCAAATTGCTTAGTCCTGGCCTTCTCATTGTTAAATGCTTCAGTAGCATTTTTCTTTGCTTTATGTTTCATGATATCACTACACATTTAATAAACATACTCAGTTAAAATATAAGATTCAAGATTTATTATTAAAACTGACTTTTGTCAATCACATGCAACAGCCACGTAAGTAATTAACTACAGGATACATCTAAAAATAATATATATTTAATTCAAGTACCTATCATAATCATCGATGCCAATAAGCCTGGGATTCTTTTCTTCGTCTAATTGATTCAAGATTCTCAATTGTTCCTCTGCTGATGATTTATCTATTTTTCGCGACATGAAATGAGCATACAATTCTGTTTGAGTAATAAGGAAATTTAATTTCCTTTGCTGACGTTTTGCCTGAAATAAGAGCAATATAAAAATATTCAAAAAAAAAACAGAAGTAGAAAATATAACTTTTTATACAATTTAATGTTTTCTTACTTCAATAAGTTCTACATCCATTTTACGTTGTTCTTCAGCTTCTTTTTCTAATCTTCTTCTAGTTTCTCGTTCGACTCGATCGTAACGCTTCCAATAAGACTGCATTTCTCTTGTCAAACGTTTCGACCGCCAAATAGTTTCTTTCATATTTTTCTGCGACTGAATTATAGAAATAAAGATAAATAATATGTATGATTAATAATTTAAGCCTTTCTCAAGTACATAACTCAAGTATTAAATTTATACTCACTTGCATGGCTTTTTGTCTCCAATATTTTATACAATGCTGCGCTACTTTCTTACAACTTATTAGCATTTCCTTATGATTATTGGTTTTGGCCCTTTGTACTTTTCCTAGTTCCTTTTTAGACATCATCACCCATATTTTTCTTCTTCTCATCGTCATCACTTCAACACTCTTGGTATTGTGCTTTTTTCTGCCTCTACCTCGAGGTTGGTGACGCATGATAGCTTCTAATTCAGATTCATCTAACTCTTCTTCCCTAGGAATTGATTTATCCCACTCTCCTTCTCGAAATTCTCCTTTCTAAAAAAAAATATAATAGTATAGAAAAAAAACGTAATTGTTAATATAAATGTAACATAAAATTTAATATACATACACGATATTCCTCAGATGTGCAGTGACGATTAACTTTTTCTTTCTTAATTTTCATAATTTTTTTATCTGGCTTTTTTTCTTTCTTCTTTTTATTTCCCACAATCAACTTTTGATGCTCTAAAAATCTATCATAATTCGACAATAAACCCGCACTGTAATATTGATATTGTATATTCTGAAAATAACAATATTTTATATCCTAAATTGTTAAACGTTTTGCTATACAATGTTTAATTATCATTGTCCTTACTTCAGGTTTCTGATAAAAACGACCTTGATATTTTTTTCGTAATATGTGAAACTTTAGCATCTCTTGAAAATCTTCTTCCGTGATTGGACTATCTGTGTCGGAGCCTGATGCAGAACTGTCAGAGGAGTCGCTTAAGAGAATATCTTGCAACCAGCGTCTCTCTTCTCCTACAGTAGACATGTTGTACAGCCTCAACTTATTGATTCTTGCTTCTAAAAGAAATAATAAATATTACGAGAAAATATTAATCAAATTTAAATGAGATCAAAATTGGTGATTTATATCAACCTTCTTTTCGAGTGGGTACATTATCAAGATAAGTATCTGAACCATCAGAAGATTCCGACGAGACAGACTTGTCATCTTCACTGAAAAGCAAAAATAGAATATTTATATTAATATACGAATATTGTTAATGTATTATAAATTAGGATAGCAAGAACATATTTAACAAATGATAAATATTAGTACCTAGCTTGTTCTTGAAAGAGATCATTGATTTGTTTTAGGAAAGGCTGTACATTCAAGCTGTGTTCCAGTCTCTGCAGATGCAAAGGTGCAGCCATTTCAGCTTCTAACTTCATCGTGTTTGCTCTATTAGACATTACCCGTCTATGAGAAATCTGACAATCTGTAACAACATACAATGAATAAAATAACAAAATGTTTGCCATTTAAAGAATAAAGCATTTTATTTCTATAAAACTACTGACACGAATCTATAAAAGTTATCAGTGACATGCAAAGATAAATTTTTCAGCAATGCTTGCCGCAACCAAAAATACTTAACTGATTTACTAAGATAGTGAGTACATATAATAAAAAAATATACAGGTTTTAGCAACGTAACGCAAGTTCTCTCTTCCAAAAAATGCAAACCCAGTGAAAATGATTGAAAAGCATCGTAGGCAGTAATGAAAGTAACGGAAACGCGTGTCACACGAGGGTACGAGGGATATCGACGCAATCTACCGGGGCGGAAAAAGGAAAATGTGCATGTTCCCGATAGCAAACCACGAAGAACGCTTCCCAGCTGGGCTGCCGCTGGCTTCGGGGAGTTCTCGTGTTTCTAGCGGCGGACAACGCATATTACGGGCGTGGAACTGGCATGCGGGATCGTGCGCGGCTAATTTCATTATATAAGGCGAGTGACACGTCGGTATCGGGAGCTGGTGCGGTTATAATTCGGCTAAATATCTCGCCAACGACTTTTGCTTTCACCTTATGTTTTGGTTATATCGCGGCCCCGCTTATTTCGCACGCGTAACCGAACCTACTACCGGAGTGCGATTTCCTCTGTTCACAGCGAAATCAGATACATCGGTCGAAGGGGGATACATGGTAGAAGGAAGCCTAGAGAACGCAGACATTTGGCGTGCCATTAAAGCGGGGCAGGGATAGGGCATATTGCTCGCCACCATTTTTGTTTTCAGTAGGTGGCGCTGGTCGCGCCTGTGCGCGCAGCTCCGCTGGCGGATCTCGTTTCTCGCTTCTCTCCTCTCGGTATCCACCTGCGCACGTATACAATTTCGAATTACAGCCCAGATCTCGATCCTTTTTCTAGTATATGCCGCAACGATTATCTCACGCGGCTCCAAGAGCCGGCTTCTCGCACTACCTCGGAAACGCGCGACTTTAGAAAAACTTTCACGAGGAAGCGAGAAATGCTAGCGATGTAATTTCGACGAGCCCGATTTTCGAGACCGGCGATATAGAGAGATAGACCTTATGCAATGTTTTCGTTATCAAAATTAAATACAAAGATTATTTCTTCGTCTCGTGCAATCGAATCTTTATCGCGCGCGTTATTTTTCAGTCTCTAAAACATGCGACTCTCGTAAAATATAAATTAACATATGTAATATTCATGAAGAGATAAATTACGCGGGTTAATGTATATTTTCATATATATATGAAGTTTACCTACATAAATTTTAATATGTATATTTTCATATATACATAAAATTTTAAGATACGCGCAAAAACGCAATGGCGCAACGAAAACTTGCTTGTAGAACTGGCGGTTGAGAAATTTTTCTGTGTACTGATAAACTAATAAGTTTACATCGAATCTATTAATAGTACAGGGATGCGCGTATCGCGTTTGTTCAGCATTCGCTACTGGTATGGTTTACAATTCCACGAGATTCGTACCTCGAGATAATTTGGGAGAGCCGTCCTTTCCAGCGTCTCCCAGGAAAGCCGTTATTTCAGCCGAGTGGCCGCGTTCCCGAGAAATTCGCCACCTTCGAATCGCACGACTACGTGAGTCACGCTTCCGTTTATGCGCGCGACGCGCGTCCTAGCCTCGAAACCGCACCGGAAATGCCCGCGTTTAACCGCTGGAGTAACCTACTTCGCTGATAAAAGTCGTTAAGTCATTTCGACGGTGTTCCGAAATGTCCTTGAGGACTCTTTGATTTTATCAAGTCGAATCACGTCCGTCGATCGAGTGGGTAAATTCACGTAAAGGCGAACGGTCGTCGGACGCGACGGAGTGGGGGGAGACCTCGTCCGACTGAACAATTACGTTTCCCTCTTTCCAATAATTTTGCGGAACGTATACTTGCACGCATTCTCGTAGCACACGCCGCATTTCCGTGTTCCGGTGAGAAAACTTCGTCCGTCGGAACGTCGACGCCAGACGAATTCTTTCTTCCTGCCGTCGCGCCGCTGGTGGGGGAAAGGTGGCGCCGTCGGCGTCCGGTGTCGAGGCTAGGCCCTGCGCGCCCTCGTGTGAACCCCGTTTTGTTTCCGTTGTTGCTACGAGGCCGCCTCGCCGTGTGACTGTGCAAAGCGCCGTTCAGTGTCTTTCTTAGTCTCGTTGACCACGCATCTCACGGAGGAAGCATATACGAACTCGTTTTCTGAAAGTTTACCGTAGGCCGAACATTCAGGTGAGTACGGACGACTGGGTGTCCGTTTTTGTCCCGATAATTTCGATACTTGCGCTCTCGGGGAAAAAAAAAAAAAAAANCGCGAGCTACGAAACGCGAGGTGGCTCGTCGTTACTCCGTGTTAACATGATGTAACGCGGGGCGATCGCGCGAACATGCTGTCCTCCTACCAGCTTTCGCTCCCACTCGGCGGAATCACGAGACGCGACAAGGCGTTTCGCCGAGAAACAAGAAGATCCGCCCCGATCCAAGCGGAGCACGCGGCCGCGCGTCGCGTATGTTTGTTTATGCTCGTCGCTCGCGTCGAAAACTCGTATCATTCTTCCGCGGCCATTATTCCGACTCGCGGAGTATCGCTCGCGGCGCAATTAATCGACGGCGCCGTCCGTATCGATTCGCGGCGAGCGTGGCGTCCGAGATCGGCGGAAGCGTCTGGAAATTTCGACGCGGCGTCACTTTTGCCGCGTACACGCCGGCGTGACGCAACGAATATTCTTTCTCCCTGGTCCCTGCCTTTTTTTCCCACCCCTCCGCCCCTCTTCGTCGAGTCGTTTATTCGTAGAAAAAAAAATTGCGTACTTTCCAGTTCTTTCGATCGTTTCACTCGCCGTTTTACGCCGAGTAGTTCCGTGCGTGCGCATCCTCCGGAAAGCCTTCGTACCTTCATTTCGTGAAGCATGCGAGCCTCTCGTTAAAGAAATATCGAGAAAGATTAGTGACGCTTCTTATATATTAATGCGTTGATAAGGTAGTAGTGTAAAATTACATGTAATCGAATAATGAAAATTATTGATCAGTCCGATGTTAAAGTTAATTTGAGTTCCTGTATATACCTTGAAAGAACAATTATAGAAACACCGTTATGTTTGTTTACAAACAATTGAAATTTGCTTTTAACCGCCTCTCGGTTCTTGAAATCTTGGAAAATAACGATTATTTTATGTTGTCATGTGATTAAACTGCAGGTTCTGCAGGTAGCCTGTTATGTAAGGTGTTTTTATATTTTCCTTTAAGAATGAGCACTCGAGTATTCGTTGGTGGATTAACGTACCGGGTGAGAGAGCGCGACCTTGAGAAGTTCTTCCGGAAATATGGTAGAATCAAGGAGGTCGCTATGAAGAACGGATTTGCCTTTGTGGTAAGTCTAATGTGGTTCAATTGTTTTTTTTACAGTATGGTAGGGACAAGGGTCTATGTCGGTGGGCTTCCATACGGCACCAGGGAAAGAGACCTTGAGAGATTTTTCAGAGGCTACGGTCGATTCCGTGATGTTCTCATCAAGAATGGTTATGGCTTTGTTGTAAGTATCTGTATCCAAGTATAAATACCACAAGTAACACTTTGCGTCGCTCAATTTGGTCCGGTTAACATTCATTGGTTTGTCTGTCCAATAACAGCAAAAGTTTGTAGTGATTAGCAAGTCAAGCTGATTATTTTTCAGTTTTGCAATCATTCTATAAAATATATTTGCATTTATGCATTCTAAATATACCTGGAAATTTTTGTTTATAATTTTATTGAATGTTAAAGTAGTATATATAGCATGATGTTTTGTACTAAATATTGCCACTGTATATCTGATTATCTCACTTTCTATTATTTTATGATAATTGTGCTTGCAATCATTGATAGCAATAGTTTTGAATAAAGAGAGAACAAAATTTATTTTCGAAAGAGAATTATTTATTTCTTTATCATGCTTTGGACCAAAGTGAGTAGGCTGCAGAGTGTTAAATTACAAATACAACTCGATAACCTGAGTTGACCTGACCTGAGCCCTGAGCACATTGGTACTGTGGCAGTTTAGTGGAGCTGTGTGCTGCTTATCATCGATTATTCTGCAAAAGCTTTGTAAGTTGTATCTAACCGGGGAAACTAAACCATTTATAATGAGCAATGTATTACCAGATAATTATATTTATATCAATAACTTGAAATTTTATAAGCACTTAAAATAATTCAGAGATTATGCACTCTTATATAGTTATATATTTATAAGATTATTTAATAACATACGATTTATTTGTTAAGTCAAATGATATATTCTATCCTGAAACTTTTGCAAGAAACAATTAAAAAAATGTGTATATAAAAATTTCAAATAGTTATAAAGTTTTTATTGCTATTAATAATAGCTTAAAATAGAGATTTTATTATTACCATTAATTATGACAGCAATATTACATCTAAACAGTTTTATCACATATCTGTGATAATTGATTTTTATATATTTATGTACATTTATATAGTTACTAAATAATACAGTGATACTCATAACTTGGCGTTATTGTAAAAGCTTTTTTAGTATAACACATTATTATGTATATAATATATATTTATATTGCATATAACTGCATTAGTAATACACGTATGATAGGAGCGACATTATCGCATGCAAGCAATATTATAAAATAAAGTTACATATTATTTCTAGATAATAACGAAAATCTTTTTCCGTAGGAATTCGACGACTACAGAGATGCTGACGATGCTGTATACGAATTAAACGGAAAGGAACTTTTAGGAGAAAGGTAATGCAATTCTGTTTCATTTAGTGTATGAAACGTATATGTACTAGGCGATTATATATTAGGCGGAATGGTATAGGTAGCATGTTTGCATGACTGAATAGTTTCTATAACAATCCATTTAGTATATGGATTGTTATTGTGATTACATTAATGTTTGAACTTTATCATAATTATAATATTATTGGTACTGGGGGTTCTCTGTTTAAACTAAGCAACTTTTAATTTATTATGCTAACACGCTAAGGGTGAGTTAAAGTTGGTATCGAAATTAACTGATGTCACATAACATATATAATTCCTTCCTGTAAGTCTTTATAATATTATGTATTAAATAATACACTTATTCTCTATTGTAATAATCTTGGGAACACATTTTATTATTTATATTCTGTAAATAGGAATAAATTGCAGCAAACTTACATAATTACCTCTTATTAAAATTGACGAAAATTATTGAAGTATAATACATCGCAAAATAGCTAATTTACAATAGTTCATTTTTAGTGCGTGTGATACTGATGCAATATTTATTATGTCGAACCATAAACAACTTCAGATATACATATTTTTTTCTGATTAAATCTTAAATAACTAATTCTAAAATTATTCAATCCTGAATTGTTCAATTTTACTAATGATCAATTTGCAATTAATATTAATCCAATTAATTAATTTGGAAAATTGAATCTTTTATGATCCTTAAAAAGTGTTGAATCACTCGAGACATTCAGAAAAAAATAAGTGTTTGTTACCTGCGAGTTATTTATGATTCAATTCTTTCTAGATTGGCAACCACAATGTCTTACTTATCTTAGGTAAACGGTTTATCATCAACTTATCTTGCTCTTGCTGCGTCACTTGAGATTAGAATGATATGTGAGAAGCAATAGCATTTAAATAATAAGAAAGTAAAAGTCTTTTGATACAACATTTAAAATAATTTTCTCTGGAAAATTTTATTTCCATATGCTTTTGTCTTTCTGTTTTTCTTTTGGGAATTTATGTAAGTGTGTCAATAATACTAGTAGCTTTTACATATAATAAATAATAGTAGTTTTCAACATAGAATAAACATTGTAATAGCTGATAAAATGTGGTCGAATGCGGTGGCAGTATTCTTAACGCTCTAATCATATTGTATTTCAACCTGTACCAGTAATATTATTCGCTGTTGCTTCTATTTGATTAAAGACAAATGTACAGTGCACAATAATTATCTGTTTTTGCATTCAACGGGCGTTCCGTTAATGCCTTTAATTTTTGCATCTATAGTAAACGGCGTCTGTCCTCCAAATTAACGATTGGACATTTACCGAGATAAAATGCGTCTTAAATGACTTACCGCCATTTTGAACTACTTCCATCAATTCCCCGAGTAGAAAAAGTTATTGCAATAAAAAATCTTCGTCTGGAGAAATGTTATATTGCTTCTTTTTTGCCGAAAAATTTGGCACATATGCTTTTTCATAAATTCATCGTGTGATCTTGTATAATGAACCGCATCATACTCTAAGCGAAAAAAGAAAGAAAATTTCGATATGTTATAAGGATCACGGATATAATTATGAAAAAGCTGATGGATGTGGTGAAAAAAAATTAATTCGGTGATAAGTAGCATCGTGTAAGGAAGACAGTTAGATTATATAAGGAACGAGAACGGGTCGTGAAAGAGAGAGAGAGAGATATGAGAGATGAGAGTGAGAGCGAGAGAGATAGGGGAAAAGAAAAAGATAAAGGGGACAGCGCCTCAGACGAAACCGGACGATAGAGGTACTGAGAGAGAGAGGGACGGATGATATTTGAACGGATTTCGCGGAGAAAGGAGGCTGAGGAATGGAAGGAAAAGGAAAGAAGGAAGGAAGGAAGCAGCTTTAGAGAGTAAGAATTAGTCGTGAACTTAGGCGGGGTTTTGTTGGGTGTGTTTCAGAGTGGCGGTGGAGATAGCACGGGGTGTTTCAGGGAGGCGAGGCGACCGTGGCTACGGACGCTCACGCTCCTGGAGAGACAAGTAAGCATATCCAATGTGTCTTGTTACAGAATTACTGTAGAGAGGGCCCGGGGGACACCTAGGGGTAGTGACCAGTGGCGCTATGGTGACTCCCGTGGTGGTTATGGGGACTCGAGGCGATCTGCGTAAGACACGCTATCCTTTTTTTTATTTTATCAGAGCGATCATTATCCCCTCCTCCCCTGCAGGCTATCGGCTCGGGATGTGCGAAATCCAAAAACGATTCATCATTTTACTTCCCAATCGGTCGGATATCGTTCTCTTGTGTACGAATTTTTTGTTTCTTTTTTTCATATGGTCTTTTTGTTACATTTCTTTTTAGATTGTCTCTCGATTTTTTTTTTATGCCGCGTAATCGATTTCGCACATCATCCGCACAGGGAAGAACGTAATCTTGGATATTGATAAGCTCTAGCGTAGAGAGGGCGTAGAGACGAATGATAAACCACGCGTTTGCAAACTTCTCTTGCCTTTGCGCATACGAAAGTACGTTTAATTAAAAATCGAAGTCTTTTGAATTGGTTGTCTTGGATTTGACTGCTCTCCCGAGTATGTCGAATTGTCGAAAGTTTTACCGCGATGAAAAAGTGATAGCAAGATAACGCCTAGCGATACCCTCCCAGACATTATGTTTATTGCTGGTAGTTGAACGAAATGAACTGATGTAATTGGCGACTAATAGATGTGTGGTATTGTGTTTGTTACAGCCGAGACGATATGCGGCACGACAGGTACGCTATTGCTGCATTTTGAATAGATTTGATTCGATTGGAACAGGTGATTGATTGTGTGCCTGAGCAATGAGTGCAGATCTGTAGTTATTTGCTGAAGGTTTAACCGACGATCCGTTATTTCTGTTCACATGACATCCCTTTTTGCAGAGATAGTGTGAACAGAAACACGAGGACTGCATCTAGCTACAAGCAATCATTGCCCAGGTACATACATCCAATGTTACGCTCTAACGATTATAACTTAACTTACACAAACTTTAATGTTGCAAATGTCTTGAATTATATCATTATTGCGTTTTATACCATATTTTCATTCGCTACATTAACGTAAAGTCAGGTCCAAGACAAACCTGCTTGCTCTAGAAACATACATGCAGATAATAGCCGGTCTTTTTCCCATTGTAGATATGGACCACCGACGCGTACCGAGTATCGCCTCACCGTGGAGAATTTGTCGAGCCGCGTCAGTTGGCAGGTAAGCGATACCCGTATCTTGCTTTTCTTTTACTTGCATTTACCGATACTTATCTTCGTTGGTTTGATTACTATTCGCGATTCCAGAGAAAAAAAAACGTGGCACTGCTTTATATGGGTTTTTCGAATTTATATCACTCCTAAACTCTAAGTTTTGCCGAGTTTTTCTGCAGTCCGTTTCTATCAAATTCCACGCGTGTCGATACATAGCATTTCTTTCTTTTGTTCTTCAATTATCTTTCGTCTCATTTTACGTTTATTTATTCAGAAAAAAGAGCCCTATTTTGGAATGTAGAAAGATGTAAGATTTTGATCAAGTAAGTCTATGGCAAAAATTGAAATAAAATTTTCATATACATGTGCAAAAGACATTTTCTACGAAAAGGGAAAAAGATGAGAGAAACAAAAGAGAATAAAAATCCGCATGGACGAGAGAATCATATCAGAATTGAGACGTGCGAGATGCAAGAAACGCATGGCGTATCACCATACCTGATACAAGGACACAGACACGAAGGAACGCGGAGTAACAGAGGTGGCCCGTGATGAAATGAGCGCAGCCAGATACTATTGGACAAGATATTCAACGGACGCCGTGGACGCGAAGAGCTGTAAAGCGGAAGAAACGAAGCAACGATGGATGACGATAGCCCGAGACTGAGCGATACAGATAAATGCAAATGTGGGAAATACCAGGACGCAAATAGATGCTTTTAAAACCAAAAAAGCCATACCGATGAATCCAAACGGAAATTGCACACGTAGACCAAGTCTTACTTGATCAATTTACATTGTGTATATTTGTATATTACATATATAATCTATAAAAGTATATATATTTTTTCTATATCTGTCGTTGCACTTTTCCAATGATTGGTTATTTGATGAAAATATATTCTCTCGATCGAGTCTCGATTGTTCGACGTTACTTTTTCAATTTATTATTTCATTTACGTTACGGCCAACAGTTTGAGAAAAACGAAATAAAATTGATGTTCTTTCCGAAGAGCCATGTCCTCTTCGCCGAGGAGGGGCGACCGGTAGGGCCAATAGACTGATGATGTGCGATGATAGAGATGACGATGCACGCGATGGGCCCGCCTTGAGGTCAAGTGGCACCAGGTTGGTTTCTGAGGTGTCCAAGGTGACAGAGAGAGCCGCGTGGCACTGGGATGTACACCTACCACCACCTATCTACCATCATACTACTACTCGCGCGCAGTAATACGTGGTGAATTCCGGTGAAATCCCAGTGATAGGGTTATTGTGCGTTCTGCGATCCTCTTCATCGTGATCACTGGGGGAAAAAAAGAAAGATGCAACCGCTGCTATCTACTTCCTATCCGTCTGGGAAACAAACATTTATTTACGTAAACAGCCTCTACCATCAATATATATCACCAGTCTTCTCCTATTACTATAAACCGACATGGTCATAATTCAGTACTTTCCACCATCGACCATCATTACAACCACCACCACCATCACATCTACCACTCCACTGTGACTGTCATTGCTACTGGTACGCCACGCAACCTAGCCATCTAGTAAGTCAGGCAACGGCCACACCCATGAGGGCATACGCGGGCCGAAACCCGAACCATCCGCGACTACGCCACACAGATCCGTTCGACCCGACCGAGCGCCGTGTCTGGCCTTTCTCTCTGTCCGTAAGCAAGGTGGTGCCTGGGCCCAAGGTAAATGCGTCACCTTAACCGAGTGTACTCTTAGATATACACATATATCTATTATAACTACACACTCTTGAACGTGGTCTTGTTCACATATGTATATTATATATCTATATATAATGATTATATACCTATCTATACACCTTATTACTTAATATTACTGTGCACCATAGCTCAGCGTACATCGAACCGTTGAGACGTTTTACGAAGCTCGGAGCTGTGCACGCGCAACTAAATGCGAAACCGAAGATAGGGGGAACCACTATATTATATATTCGTGTGCTCGAAATTAGAAATTCACTTGTTACTTGACAAATTAATCTTGTATCTTCGCGTACTTTGACAACGATTTTGGGAGTTTTCTTTATTCTTAATGATAAATTTATCGCTTTTTATCGCCGCGTACGTTTCGTCAAAATTCTCCATTAGAATAGCGAAAAACCTTTCTTTATGCAAAACAATTTGCATCATTACACCATATATTTTGAATGTAGCAAGCGAGAAATAATATTTCAGAGGAAATTCGTCCAGCGTCGGAAATATATGTTTGGCAATGGCATGATGCGTGAGCGTTCTGTTTTTCCCTTTTTTTTCTTTTATTACATGGAAACGCGCTTGGACCTTGAGAGACACCGGTACGGATCTTAGAAAGGCCGCCACCATGTGATATCTCGCAGACGTCTGCGCTCTCTCGTACTCGCCGAGTAAAACGACAGGCATAAAGGCACATCTACTATCTACCTAATACCCAGCACCTTCACAACACTAAAGCCGTACCTGGTTCCCACACACAAAGAGAGAGAGAGAGAGAGGGAGGGAGAGGGAGAGAAATATTTATATATAAAGCACATCTACCAGCGATGAATGAACGCAAACGGACCACTAGACACTATCCACCTTCACTCGCTGATATCCCTTATGAGGAAAGACTGAAGCATTAGATTACATATGGAAGAGACAACAAAACGGAAAGAGAATGGATAATACAGAAGAGACATCATCTTCATACAATGTCGAGAATAATCTTGCAACATTAAGAAAAAAGATCTATAAGTATCACAAGGAGAAGAATTCTCGATAGATTGCTGTGCTTTCATTCTTAGCGAAAAATTAACATGATTTTCATCTTTTACCTTAGTTCCTCATGTTTTCCAAACTTGCTTTTCCTATTGCATTGCAATGTAGAATTCAAATAGCTTTCGGAACTCTTGCTGAACAATTGATATATATATATATATATATAAATTCAAATATATGACGTTAAAATTTTTTACTTTATTTTGCTTTATAGCGATTCTTTTGTTATTGTACATATAATTCTAAAAAATTATATATTATTAAAAACTTGAATTTAAATAAAAATTGCATTTATACCAATATTTTTATCACATGTGGTTACAAATATCGTTTTAAAGAAATATTGCATTTATTACTTTTGTAATTATATTGTGAGCTGTTCTGCAGAAATGTGAATTTACTTTTTCTTTAAAAATATTGATTTATATAAATATTGTATTGCATAAAAAATGTTACCATCTTCTGCAGGGCGGAGTTGTGTATATATATATAAAATTATAATCATGTTTGTTTTGAAGATTGAATTGCATACAAAGAAAGGTTGTATCGATAAGTATATACTAAATTCGAGCACAAAATTTGTAATTATTTTCAACACTGAAGACGCGAGCAAATGTAGACACCATGCTATGCTTATCTTTTTCTTTAGTCAAGTAGACCCAGGTTACCTCCCGCAAGGAAAGAAATCGAAATAGAATATAATGTATGAGTGCACAGGATATATTTTAACCTGCGCGATACATCAAACTAGGAACACAGTATAGTAAAAAAATTCCAACTACTAATTCTAAATCTATTCGCATTTTTATACAAATTAACATAGGGAAACATATTAATTTTGGTTCTTGTGTGATGTTCAGGATTTGAAGGATTACATGAGACAGGCTGGAGAAGTGACGTATGCTGATGCTCACAAGCAACGTAGAAACGAGGGGTAAGTAAATTATGAAAATAATGAATAAAATTGTAAAGCTGTTCTTAATTGTATTAACGAAAAGAATCCCTTAAAGAAAAATTACTATAAGATTACTTATATAAAGATCTTGTCTCGTGTTATTACGTTGATCTAACGATTCATATATTTGTGATTTTCAGAGTTGTCGAATTTGCGACGTACTCCGACTTGAAGAACGCTATCGATAAGTTAGATGATACAGAGTTGAATGGCCGCAGGATTAGACTGATTGAAGATAAGAGACGTGGCCGTCGTTCAAGATCCTCTAGTTCGAGATCGCGTTCCCGCTCTCGATCTCGATCGCGTCGTCGGTCGCGCTCTCGTTCAAGGTACTATCGAGGCGACATTACATCATCTATTACATTTTTTTATTATAATTTATTTTTGGATATAATCGCTTGTAGTTCGACAATCTACTTATACAAAGCGATCAATTTATTCTGTTTTTATTCATTTTTATTACATTTCTACCATTACATTTTTCCTTCATTTTCTGTGTCAAACAAAATAATTTATATTACAATTTAATTTTTTATAAATTGATTAATTTGTTTCTAAATTGTTTTGTTTGATTGCAAGATCAAATTTGTACTCTTTGTTATTGCAAAATTTATCGCATAACAAAGTAGTTTTGCGATGATGTTTGAAAGCGTTTTAGAAAATACATGTTATCCTTATTTTCTGTAATGTAGAAGCCGTCGCAGCTCTCGCAGCCACAGCCGTCGTAGTACCCGTTCCAAGTCGAGGGCACACTCGAAGTCCAAGTCAAAGTCCAAATCTAAATCTCCCGAGCGTAGTCGTTCACGTTCAAAATCCAAGTAAGTGTCTTCGTAAGATTGTTCCACGATCACGTTTGTTCCACCAGTCAGCTATTTATTCCTCTATTCGTAACTATATATATATTTATTTCATTTATTTTATTTTTTCTTGCGCAGTTAGACGGTCACAGTCAGTGTACACTCTCATTCCCATTTATTATTGGCATTGTTTTTGGGCTGGCTACGTGCCTTGAGCTCTCACGCTTAGTCTCACGCTTTATATGCGTTCACTTATTCACCGTGCGCGTGCTTGGAAACGTAAAAAAAAAAGCGAGTTTCTTTGTACTTTGTCAACTTTTTCTATTTTCGTACCCCTTTCATTTTGAACTATATAATTTTGCAGATCAAGAGACCGCTCAAAGTCGAAATCTAAGTCAAAGTCCAAATCCAGATCTCGTTCTAGGTCCAAGGCTGAGAGGTCAAAGTCCAGGTCGCAGTCCAAATCCAAAGCCAAGTCTCCCTCAAAGTGAGTCCTCTCGCTGGCCTTTTCTTTAACGATACATAGTTTGGCGCAAGAAAATCAAATTTTCTAGAACAATATGGCACAAGTAGTAAACATTTTGAACGTTCTCTCTTTTAGGGATAGGTCAAGCCGCGAGCGTTCTAGAGGCGACAGATCCCGATCTCGATCGGGAAGCAAACACAGCAAGAGCCGTAGCCGCTCTCGTTCGCCAATGAATGGTGACAAATCGCCAGAAAGCAGCAAACAGAAAGCCGATTAAGCAAAGAGATAAAAAAATCAGCAAACTACTATGTCTATTTTCTTTCTTTTTTTCTGTTTTCTTTCACCATTTTTTATATCAAATCACATTTAAAAATAAATATCCCATCATACTTTTGCTGATAATTAATTGTAATAATGAAGTTTTAAACCCGTATATCGAAGCTTTATTACCTTGATGTTTAACTTCGAGTATCCAACGCAATTGGGATTTCTTTTAAAAAATCCAACATTTTTGTTGATTTGAGATAACTTGCGATTTAATTTCTTAAATCAAGTTTCTTAAATCAAGCCATGTCTTATGCTTCTTTCATTTTTTATTACTTTTTCTTAGATATCAGATTAGGTTTAGCGATACACATCAATTGACTTAAACAATCCGCGCATTTAGATAAGTATTCTTTATTCATGCCTCTGAAACTACAAATTTTCAATGTGTCACCGTATAATAATACGAGTTTCCCCCTTATAATGGCTTTTTGTATATATTCCTAACGGTTATATTACAATAAGGAAATATGTGATGTGTATTAAATTTAGTGGTAAGAGGTATCTTGACTGTCAATAAAAGTTCATGTCAATGCACGATGTTTTCTGCCATTCCCTCTAATGTTCCTAGTTGTTTGCTTCGAACATATTTAAATGCTTGAATATCCTCGAATTGTACGTTAGTGTATTGTCATAGAAAACAATTGTTTAGTATATAGAGAAGGGGGTTGGAGATATCTAACATCGCACTATTGAAATTTGTAATTTCAAAGAGTTCAATTCAGGAAAATCATGAAACAATCCTACAATTACACAATTGAGCTTCGAACTAACGCAGATGATCGTGTATTATACCGAATGCTGCCGAATCTGAAAAGGAATTCGACAAAATCGTATCTGTTTCTATCTCCAGTTATTTTGGATTTTCAGTTAAACTTAACGTAGCCAGGCGAACATATGACGCGCAGATGGGCCGCCCGTACGAGACTCCGATGATTCACTGCTGTGTCAACCCTTAGTTTTTCTTGTTTTTTTCTCTCACTAACGCATTGAGAATAGATCATCGCGAAAAAGGTTGTCTAGTTGGAGAACAAGGGGGAAAACATAAGATGAACGACACAGCGATGTAAAAAGATCATCGAGAGAAGAGCTTGTGCCGTCGTTCAATATTAGATTCGCGGCGCTGGTCGTGTGTCGAACGTAAATTCCCGGTCATCGCCAAGGGTGAGTCAGTTACCCCTCCGCATGACGGTCAAGGAGACGATCGCAAGAAATGCGTAGAAAAGAGGGACGCGATTAATTGGTGCGATTGGGGAGGTAGGAACTAAACGTCGATTGGTCCCGATTCGAGAGCGGTGGGGTCCCACAGTTCAGGAATATATACACTTGCAAGATCCAGATGTATGCTATGTGAAAAAAATTGAGATGATTTATAATTGAATATATTTCTGTAATATATATAAACATTATTTCTGTCGTCTATATTGTATATTGAACAATTAATTCTAAATTAACTTCATCAAGTACAAGAACTATTCAACTTATTTTATTTCTTGTTTGTAACGTAATGAATAATAAAATTAAATTAATATGATAAAAGATTCCTCTTTTTGTAATATTGTTACAATTATTTACGTTATCAACTATAGATGGTCCAATTATTCCAGAATGTGTTATCAACATCAAAAAATAACATTGTAAGTGCACCATTGAACCCTTTTCTGCGCCGATCCTGGCGAGGGGGCCTGTCGCTTTGAGGTGGGGAGGCGGCGGGTGGAGGGGGATAAACGACGGGCGCTGCTCAACGCTGTTACCTGGTGTTACGTGCCGCAGAAGCACTAACCGGTCAGTCAGTGTACCGTCTCGTTCCTGCCCTTGAACAACGTTCGCCTGCTGTTCGACAGTGTTCGCGCCTGCCTGCGCCCTAGAAACTTGCACGCGTCAACTGACAGGTCAGTGCACCCTTCGCCGTGAGTTACACTGTCGTTTTTCCACAGCGATGTGCGTTCAATGGCGGATTAAAAGCAAACCCTCAGAACGAATCGGCCCAAATCGTAAATACCTAGCGAATATTCTTCAAAGAACACACTTCGAACGTCTCCCGGATTCTTGTGTACTTTTAGAAGTTGCTCGTCCAGCTTTCCAAAAAGTTTCATGGAAAGTGATAACGAGCGCCTTCTTCCTTTCATCACCTGCCCTTTTTTTCGTATGTTAATTTACGGAAGTGAGAAAGGATAGACTCCAGACTGGCGTGAGAATTTGCGGTCGAGCGTCGGGGAGTCATGATATCCTGTGTACAATGGTGCTTTCCTTCGCATAAGACGAAATGTTCGGCGATCGATTCTTCACTTGCAAAATATCTCTGCTGAGAATCCTGGAATTGGCGAAGCTAACGAGTGATTTTTCTCTGAGGATGCTAGTGACCTGGAAATAAAATTTCAATCTCGTAAGTCGATGGAACAACCGTTTTATAAGTAGGCGTTATCACGATTTCCCGGCGTCTCGCTCGATAGCGATTATGATTATTAGCTTTGACGCGTGTTAACTTATCTCAGTAACTCAGTATGTCCTTCGTAACAGCGCCTATAAAGTTTGTTACAATTATCATAGAGTTTATTCTTCGATATAAACACGCGTCAGAGTTATACCTTTATATTTATTTATGACAATCAAATGCGCCACATTTCGGCACGAGTTCCATTTTGCCCAACATGGAAAATCGAATTTGATTGTCGCTTTATATATAGATGTATGTGTATCTCTATTTCTATAGCGATAATAGAAATATTATAGGATACCTTTTCTATAATATAATAAATTGCTTACTCCAAAATTACGTGAGTTGGGCCTGTACCGAGATATCGATCGGTCTTTCGACGCGATCGAAAATGGACCTGGGGTGTGGTCGAAAGACGGTCTGTCTCTTTCTAGAAGAAAACGATGTATTTTTTATTCCTTCACTTCCATAATTGAGCGGTGGTATTGCGCATTAATGACGTTCTTCGTGGAATATGATGGAGAATCGGACGAAACGGGAATGAATGATTTACCGTTTTAATAATGATTATTCCATCGTAACTGCTATGTATCGTTGCCACATGCGAAATCTATTACCGTGTATTTCCCTAAAATTACCGAGGCGTAAATTACCTATTATTAAAACGTGGGTGAATTAGACCTTTTATCACTCACCGACAAGGATATTTTTGGATGTGCATGTTACTGGTGATACCTCGTACGTACCGTATTGTATCTCACTGCAATTATGCATATGCATGAGAATCAATAAGAACGAACGCGATTAACGAGCTCGAATTAATGAGTGGGCTGTATCGCGCCGGAATTCATGATGTTTTCCAGCAATCGAAGCAATTTGAAACGCTTCGAAGGAGCGATCAAGATGAATTCTAACAATACTTTTTGAATGTGTGAATTTGTGCAAACGTGAAATTAGAC